>CABHPR010123524.1:0-31969 GCA_902168415.1 Peromyscus melanophrys
TGTGTGTGCTTTTACTATATCCTGCCCACATTCCTCCTAAGTACCTATTGCAATGAAACAAGACCATAGTATTTAAATGAATGCATGTAGAGTATCTGGAAAAATGCTTGAGATATGCTGAGTGTGCCTCATGGGAAACTGCTGCCACTGCTGTTGGAGACATGGTGATCTATTAAACTGTGAGCACCATCAGTTTACAAACCACGCATATTTCATCCCCTACTATATATTCAGCACCAAAAGTCCAACATTCAGAGGACACTCAATTTGTTTAATGGATGGATGGATGATGATATGTGCTATCCTAAATTTAGATGGGAACATTGTGGTAGTTAATACTCGTCAGCTTGAATGGATTTAGAGTCACCATGGAAACATGCTTCTGAGACTATTTCTTTCAAAGGAAGAAAGATCCACTCTAGTGTGGGGGACACTATGCCTGGGATAAACTCCCAGACTAAATGAAAAGTAAAAATTAAGCTGAGCACCTGCATTAATCTCTCTTTTCTTCACAACTACAGATGTGGTGTGACCAGCTACCTCATTCCCTTGCCATCATGAAGACTTCGCTACCATGATGAACTATACTCATGAACCACATAAATCCTTTCTTCCTTGATTTGTTATTACAGGCTATTTATCACAGCAACAAGAAACTAACTAATACAGACATGGACTCAGCAAAGGGGATGGTTGTCCATCCTACTGCTCAGAAATACAGGGATCCCCTTTGGTAATGCATCACAGAACAGAGAAAGTGCATATTGTCTCAGGAGTCAGGAAACCCACCTTTCAGCATTTACTCTACCTCTAACTTGCTCTTTAACCCTTTTCTGTTCTCCTTTTGAAACCCAAGTTCTTAACAAAGGGAAACTGACAGTAGTAGAATCTGATTAAATAAGGGCATGCAACTTAGTGTTCTCTAGGTAGCATCCGGCCATCAGCACATGTGCACTACCTTGCACTGGGCAGAAAGTAGTGGGGGGATTGCTAAATATAAACCAGGAAGTTTCACATATAACTTTGGATGTACGTTCTTCCCTCAAAACCTTGGAGATCTTAGAAATAAATAAGAATGTCTAAATTGGAAAAGAAGAAGTTAACTTGCTCCTGTTTATCTGATCTTATATATGAAAACTGGGAAGAGCCCACAAAACTTTATTATATTTGATAAATGATTTCAATAAAGTTGTAGGCTACAAAGTCAAAATACACAAAATAGTGGAGTTTGCAGTAACAACGAGGTTCTGAAAAGTCAGGAAAACCATCCCATTTATAATAGCTACAAAGATAAAATAAAACACTTAGGACTACATTTAATCAAGGAAAGGAATGACCTATAACTAATGAAATACTGGTAAAGAAAATTGAAAGTAATTTTCACCTCCACCAGAAGTAATGAAAACTCCACCAGACTTCCTAAGATAAATATCCTGACAGTGAATCCCAAGAGTTTGTGTCTCACTAACTGCTCCAGACAATTCTGAGAAGAACCTCAGGACAGGTGACACCTGTACACACTTGGCAAAAACTCCACTATGTGTGATTCTCAGGCTGACATCAACCCTAAGGATGTGCATGGGTATGAAAACCTACTAGGATGATCTATCAAGCCCTCCAGGTGGGAAGCTTGGTAGCAAGTTAGTACCCCAGATGTACAGTCCTTCCCCGAGTTGAACATCTACCATGCTCTGTGCATGCTTCTTCTCTCTTTTTCTCATCTACAAGATAGGTGATAAAGACATTATTATTCATGGCAAGAGAAAGATACAGACATTTACTCCAGGGGCTTCTGGAACTTGGGTGAGGCAACATAATGGGTTCTTCATGAAGAGACACTTGCTCGTCATTTTGTCTCTCTGGTCTCCATCCTTAAGGAAGTGGCTCATGCTCTAAGCAATGAATAAATAGAAAAATAAATAAACAGTACAAAGTCTTTATAGATAGACATGGACCCTGTTTCCAAAGCAAGAATGTGTTCAGTTCCTGGCTTCAACTCTCTCCTTCTAGTCCAAATTCCTGGGGCAGGCATACAGTTAAGTGACAGATCATTTCTCATCTCAAAGGCTTATTTCCCATGGCCAGAGATACAGGATCCCTAATAAACATGAAGGAAGTGAAGGAGCATGAAGGAAGTGAAGCAAGGTGAGTGAAGATCACTAGGAGAAATGTTCATTTTGTGAAGGATGGGAGAGAACTCTTCAGACTCCTTGCTAAGACCAGGGTTGTTGGCACCATAGAAGCCAACACAGTGTTTTTACAACTTGGTGAGTGAAAAGACAAAAGTCACAGCTAGTGTGCAAAACAGTGAGGAAGAATTTTATTATCTTCAGGCAGGAGTTTCCTGAGATAGCATGCTTTCCTCAAAGAATGAGTAGGGGACTTATTAAGGAGACCCATGCATATTTATATGGAAAGGTGCTTTGGAGAAGGTATATTCCTACACATGCTCAATTTAAGGTACATACTTCTGACCATGCTGTTAGAGTCATAATTTAAGAAGAAAATGTGGCAGAAAGGCATCCCCTTATATATGCTGAGGTGACATTGTAAAGCCATGGGGTGGGTGACTCCAAGTGGTGCATTCAGCAAGTGTCACAGGTGCTCAACAGGAACTGGAACTTTCTGGTCACCTCTGGCTGCATCATCAGTAGCCTACAACTAAGGTAATAGGAGAGAGAAAGCAAAGAATGATCCAGCTTGACTTCTAAAAGTAACACAGAGATTCCGGCAGACTAACCACCTCCTCCAGGCCTTTCTTCCCCAGCTTCACATCCTAGCATTCTGCGCAATGTCTCCCATGCACTGGAGAAAATCTTCAAGCTTTTAATGACCAAGTAAAAGAGCACCTTTGAAGAAGAGTTGAAATAGATCTGCCCCTGGTCCCCTGCACTTTTATAGCCCCTAACATCATCATGCGTAGGGTAGCAACAGAATCCTGTCAGTCTGTGTCTCCAGCAGGTGGCTACAATTTATAATGCTAGATGCCAGTTTTTAAAGTTCACAGACAAGGAGGACTGAACACACATAGTAAATAGAAATTGAATTTCCTATTCTATAAACACTTCAGAGTTTAGTATAAACAAGGGGATATGGCTTAATGTAAATTACTATTATCTTCAATGCAGGTTATGTTTAACACTAGCTTACTGAATCCCCATGTTACATAAGGATATGAAAACACTCTGTTTTATTAGGTTGTTGAACACATAAAATTATTTTTATTTACATTTAGATTCCAAATTGGCATAACATAAGAAATCATATGAGATAAGTATTTTCTTACCAAACCACAGCTAAGCCATGGAACCAGTTCCTTCTTCAGCCCCAGCAGCAGCAAAATGAGCAAGTTGGATTTCATGATGCACGCTCAAGGTCCACCTTGAAACTGTCTAGGTTTTATTCATGTCCTGTTCATGGGTAATTTGTGACTGCACAGATGTCTAAGAGGTATAGTACATGCTCATTCCTTTACTAGAAATAAAAATAATAAAAGGACCATGTATAGCAGTTGGGAGAACCAGGAAGGGCTAATAGAGTATCTAGAAATTAGTGGGCCCTGGGACATAATTATCCTATACTTCAAGTGCTTATAACCTCAGGGAGGGGATTGCCTGCAGCTGGCAGGGAGGCAGCAAAGAGACCAATAGCTGCACCTTCAGACTCCAGAACGTGAATTGTAGTAACTGAACTCACTCAGAAACCAAGGTGTAGGGGAGTTCTGGACATCTACACACTGTGTAACAAGGATAGATGCCAAATGTGTCTGCCAGGTTTTTGGTCACTGTAGCAAATACCTGAAGAAGCAGCTTAGAAGAAAGCTCTATTTTAGGCCACGACTTCAGAGATTTCCAACCTTCCATGGTCAGTTTCAGGTCTGAGGAGAGGCAGGAATATCATGGCAGTAGCAGTAGAATGGAGCAGTGTGGCTGCTCACCTTATAGTAGCTGAGGAGGCAGGGACGAGGTATATGGGTTGAGGGAGGAGGGAGAGAGAGTATACATGACCACTTTTCTATCCTCCAATAAAAACCCACATTTCATAAGACCCCCACCTCTCAGTTTAAACTAAGGCCATCAGTGGAACTGGTAATGTTATTGATGAATGCAGAGCCTTCATGAGCCAGTCGCCCCAAAGCCTCATTACTGAACACTGCTTATATTAAGGACCAAGCCTTAAATACAGGAAGGTTTTGGGGAAATATCGTAATTCAATCTTAACACTAGAAGTTGGAGACAAGCCACTGCTTTGTCCTCAGGTCCTCAGACAAGGACAGCAAGCCAGCTGAGAACCACCTCTAAGGTGACCCACTCCCTCTTCTATAGGTACCTTTCCTCAGTCTCTCTCTCTCTCTCTCTCTCTCTCTCTCTCTCTCTCTCTCTCTCTGATTCTTGCTAATTAAGACCTTTTAAACTCTCCTCTAGTTTATCCTTTGCTGGACTTTTTTTTTTCTGAAAAGCCCCTCCATAGTCCCCCCCTGTTCTCGTGGTCAGCGTAGGAACAGCCGTCCTCAGCTCCGCTGTCCCTTAGACTCTTGGTGGCTTCAGCTACTATGAGATACTGAACCGAAGACGGGGGAGAATATCTGGGGACTCTCTTTCTCTCTGGCTTTGAGTAACATCTCCAGAAACAGTCATCTCATGATGGATCTGCTCTAGAATCCATCTCTGCTGCTGTTCTAGTTTTCACTGAGGAGACTCCCACAAGCCTCTTCACTATGCCTCTCAGCTTCTCCTACTGGAACTTTGACCTGGCTGCAGGTTTTAACTGTTGAAACACAGTTTGACTTTTAGCCCACTACCCTCAGTGAAAACCTTCTTATATTAAACTCCCTCTGGTCTACATACTTTCTGTATTCCTGAGTGGCCAGACAGCATCTCAGTCCCCAAAGAGAGAGGCAGCCTGGAGCTATGGCAAGAGCATTCACCAGACTCACAAAAGATGTCTGGTATCAGATTAACATTCTGTCTTTTTCATCCCGGTGGCTTCCAGCAAGGTCTGTGACCTCTGCCCAGTGATAAAGATACTTTTTCTCAGCCTTACTGGGAAGATTATAACCAAATTCACACATATGAAATGACATAAAATGACCTGGGCTACAGCAGATGCTGAGAAACCTAGAATCCCATTCCTTGATAACAAGAAATAGATTCATCTGTTTTGTTGGTTACTCACTTCAAAGTTGTTAGGGCTTCAGCTGTTTGTAGATATACAGTCTACAGCCATTATGGTAAAGAACTGGAGGGAAGTGGGGGTAAACAGAGTAAGAGAAGGCAAGAACAAGCCAGGCATGGTGGCACACATTGAACTCCACACTCCACACTTGACAGGCAGAGGCAGATAGAGCTCTGTGAGTCTGAGGCCAACCTAGTCTTTCTTTTTCTGATATTTTTTTTCATTCGTCAATAAGAAAGCAGGCAGACACCAGATTTCTATTTCAGTTGTATTTGTTAACTTCCCAGTTTAACTCACATTCTTTTCTGACATACAGCCATACGAATTTGAGGTACTTTTCTGAAAATGCACTAAAATTACTTATGCTTGCCTGTAACTTTTTAAAATGCTGATGAAAGAACACTACAAACACCACTATTGAGGCAAAATAGGAACAAAGCTCAAAAACACCAGACAAAAACCAGGTAAGAGTAAAAGTGCTCATTTTATCAATGTGTTGCTCCCATCTCCACAGTATAGCCCACAGTGGCCTGCTGGAATTGCAGGCCTGCATTATCACAGCCAGCTTCTCCTCTTTCAAATATTTAAATGTCCTCAGTGTCTGAGTTTAAACTCTTCCAATGTTAAATGGAAGGCTGATATGGATGGAGTTATTGTCACCAGAGTCTAGGATGGAAGTATAAGGCAGGCTAATGGCACCACTGGGTGCTGCCCATGCACACACTCTGTTAGACCAGAGTACCCAGGCTGGCTGGGCTCAGAGGCTGGCCTGGACCTTGTAGGTCATTCTTACTTTATTGGGTTCTATTTGTTCCATATTTGCTTGTTCCACTATTTTGTGATTAGGACAAGGTGAGAGGTTCAGTTAGTCTAAGAATGCGTAGCCACACCTCAAACTGTCTCACTCAAATGTTTTTATCATTCTGAACATACACCTAATTTACACCTACAGTTACTTTAAAGATGACAGTAAATCAGCTGAAAAGACAGGTGGGGCATGGGTCCAAGGACTGCCACCACCCTTGGGCATGGCTCTGGTGAGTGAGTTGCTCAATGGTGGTGGGCAGGACCATCTAGTGAGTCTTCTCCAGGAAGGCCTTGCAGCACCTGAGGCATTGCTGGTACACCACTTCGAAATCAGAATCGTTGCCATAATAGGGATCTTCAATAATGAGTTGTTTCTGTGGATCACAGCTCCCAAGTAACTCAATTTTAGCTTTGCAGTTTTTAACTTGATTACTTCTTCTATCCAAATCTCTCAGATTGCTTTCATCCATACATAGTATATAATAGATTGTGGCAAGTCTTCTCTTGTAATATGTCTTGCCTTATGGGCTGTGCTAATGCCATAATTTCTTAGGCAGCTGACAGCTCTTGGGTCTGGGGGCCAGCCAATGTTCTAGTCAGAAACAGTGCTGCTATCAATAATCTAATTATCTGAAACATTTTCATCAGTTACTAATTTCCTGAAAACTGCTTCTGCAATGGGTGACCGGTAAATATTACCCAGACACCTGAACAACACTGACTTAGACCCAACCCCTTCCATCTTTCAGTCCAGCCTAGTCTACATACAAAGATCCAGGCTAATTGGGGCTTCATGATGAATTATTGTGCAAAATATAATAATAATAATAAAATTGTAGCTGGAGTTTTCTCCAGTCCTGCCTGGCCCACAAGTCAGGACAAATCTCTCTCACCTGCTGGTCCCACAGCCGCTTAGACCCAACCAAGTAAACACACAGAGACTTATATTACTTATAAACTGTATGGCCATGGCAGGCTTCTTGTTATCTAGTTTCTATATCTCAAATTAACCCATATCTATTAGTCTGTAAGTTGTCACGTGGCTCGTGGCTTACCAGTATCTTAATATCTTCTCATGGTGCCGGCTGGCGGCGTCTCTCTGGTTCAGCCTTCCACTTCCCAGAATTCTCCTCCCTCCTTGTCCCACCTATACTTCCTGCCTGGCTACTGACCAATCAGTGTTTTATTTATTAACCAATCAGAGCAACACATTTAACATACAGAACATCCCACAGCATAAAATAATAATAATAATAATAATAATAATAATAATAATAATAATAATAATGGTGATTCCATTCTAGATGTACTAAGTCCCTTAAGTAATTTTCTTGACTATTTAAAATTATATCTATTAAGTTATTTTGTATTATTAAATTTTTTTATTTATTTTGCATGTCAACCACAGCTTCCCCTCCCTCCTCTCCTTCTGTTCTCTCCCCCACCTCCTTTCCACCCACTCCCCATCCACTCCTCAGAAAGGGTAAGGTCTCCCATGGGAGTCAAAAAGCATGGCACATCAATTTGAGGCAGGACCAAGCTCCTCCCTGCTGCATCAAGGCTAAGATAAGACATCCCACAATAGGGAATAGGTTCTAAAAAGCCAGCTTATGCTCCAGGGACAGATCCTGGTCCCACTGCTAGAGACTTCATAAACAGACAAGGCTATACAACTATCATCCCCATGTAGAGGGCCTAGGTCAGTCCCACGTATGTTCCCTAGCTGTTGATCTAGAGTTCAGGAGCTTCCATGAGCTTGGGTCAGCTGTCTCTGTGGGTTTCCTCATCATGATCTTGACCTCTCCCTTGATTATGTAATCCCTCCTCCCTCTCTTCAACTGGACTCCTAGAGCTCAGCCTAGTGCCTAGATGTGGACCTCTGCATCTGCTTCCATCAGTTAATGGATAAAGGTTCTATGATGACAATTAGGGTAGTCACCAATCTGATTACAGGAGAAGGCCAGTTCAGGCCCCTCTCCTCTATTGCTAGGAGTCTTAGCTGGGGTCATACTTGTGGATTCCTGGGAGTTTCCCTGGCACCAGGTTTCTCCCTAATCGCATCATGGCCCCCTCTATCAAGATATGTCTTTTGTTGCTCTCCCTCTCTGTCCCTCCCGCAACTGAACCATCTGATCCCTCATGTTCCCATCCCCCATTCACTCCCTTCTATCCCCTCCCCTGCCACCAGTTTACCCAGGAGACCTCATCTATTTCCCCTTCCCAGGGTGATCCATGCATCCCTCTCAGGGTTCTTGTTACCTAGTTTCTCTAGGGATGTGCCTGGTTATTCTTTGCTTTACATCTAATATCCACTTTTGAGTGAGTACATACCATGTTTGCCTTTCTGAGTCTGGGTTACCTTACCCAAGATTATTTTTTTCTAGCTCTATCCATTTTCCTACAAATTTATCCATTCTTCGGTTAAGGGGCATCTAGGTTGTTTCTAGGTTCTGGCTATTACAAATAATGCTTCTATGAACATAGCTGAGGAAGTGTCCTTGTGGTACGATTGAGCATCCTTTGGGTAAATGCCCAAGAGTGGTATCACCAGGTCTTGAAGTAGATTGATTGCCAATTTTCTGAGAAACTGCTATACTGATTTCCAAAGTGGCTGTACAAATTGCATTCCCACCAACAGTGGAGGAGTGTTCCCTTTGCTCCACATCCTCTCCAACATAAGCTGTCATCAATGTTTTTGATCTTAGCCATTCTGACAGGTGTAAGATGGTATCTCAGAGTGGTTTTGATTGCATTTCCCTGATGGCTAAGGATGATGAGCAATTCCTTAAATGTCTTTTAGCCACTTGAGATTCTTCTGTTGAGAATTCTCTATTTATATCTGTACCACATTTTTTAATTGGATTGTTTGGTATTTTGGTCTAGTTTCTTGAGTTTTTAAAATATTTTGGAGATCAGCCCTCTGTCAGATGTGGGGTTGGTGAAGATCTTTTCCCATTCTGTAGGCTGCCATTTTGTCCTATTTACTGTGTCCTTTGCCTTATAGAAGCCTCTCAGTTTCAGGAGGTCCCATTTGTTAATTTTCAATCTCAGTGTCTGTGTTAATGGTGTTATATTCAGGAAGTGGTCTTCTGTGCCAGTGTGTTCATGGCTATTGCCCAATTTCTCTTCTATCAGCTTCAGTGTGACTGGATTTATGTTGAGGCCTTTGATCTAGTTGGACTTGAGTTTTGTGCATGGCAACAGATATGGATCTATTTGCATTCTTCTACATGTTGACATCCAGTTATGTCAGCACCTATTGTTGAAGATGCTTTTTTTTTTTTCATTGTGCAATTTTGACTTCTTTGTGGTGATCATAGGTGTGTGGATTTATGTCAGGGTCTTCAATTTGATTCCATTGATCCACATGTCTGCTTTTATGCCAATAACAAACTATTTTTATTACTATAGCTCTATAGTAGTGAATTCAGGGATGGTTATTTCTCCAGAAGTTCCTTTGTTGTACAGGATTGTTTTAGCTATTCTGGGTTTTTTGTTTTTCCATATGAAGTTGAGTTTTGTTCTTTTGAGGCCTGTGAAGAATTGTGTTGGTATTTTGATGGGGATTGCATTGCATCTGTCCTTGTCACTCTTTGAGCAGAGTAGCTATGAGTAGCTTCTTCCTGTGAGTGATTTTGGAAAAGAACTATCAAGTTAGAAATGAATGGCTTATGAACATCTTCTTTGCTAGAAACAAGAGAAATGCATTTCTTGAAGAGTTAAGTACTGTGCTAAGGAAATGTCTCAGCAGCTAGAGTACTTGACGTAAGAGGTGATGACCTGAGTTCAGATCCCCAGAACCTATGTAAAGCTAGATGCAGAAGTGTGCATTTGCAACCCCGCTAATACCTCAGGACCATGGAGGGTACAGGCTGGAAAATCCCCAGAAACTCACAGGTCAGCTAGCCTGGCATAAACAAGCAATAGTGAACAAGAGACCCTGGATCAAATAAGGTAGAAGGCAAGGACTGACATTTATGTTGTCCCCTGATCACCACATGTATACCATGGTACATGTGTGCATAAGAAAACACAAAGGTTAAAAAGAATGAGTTAAGTACTGAATATTACATTTAATCACTCACTTCCAGCAAATGGAGGACCACTTTCACGGTGACCTCACAGATGAGAATGACCTTGAGATGACTAGGTCTCTCTGCTGCCACCTTCTCCACTTCTATTTCTTTTTGCCTTCAAAGTTGTCCTTCAGAGGTGGATTATGTCTCCTGTGACAGTTTCCTGAGATAAAATTTTCTTGGAACTGGGAAGCTGGGGAGGACTCTTCATTAGAGAGAAGCAGCTGCTTATCTCCCCTGTCTCTGCTGCCTCCTCCTTATCTCTCCTTGGCTCTTCATATTCTCCAACTCAATCACATTTCTCTTAAATCTTTTTTGTCCTTCTGCTTGCTCATGTCTCTTGGGTTTGCTTTACAAGACTAAAAGAAAGGAAGCTTACTGTCCTCTGTCTTTTCAAGAAAGTTTAGCACTTTCTCTTCAACCTCATATTCTCATTTGCAACTTCAGATAGCAGGCATGGAAAGTTCTGGAATCTAACCACTGAACTAGTTCATGATGCTGCACAAGCCTTCTACTATATCTTTCAGAGAACCAGTTTTTGCCTCTGTTAAAATCAGGGGACACCCCCTTGAGGCAGCCCCTGAGATGCTACCCCTGTTCCAGCAGATGACAACACTGAGTGGGTTCAGAGGGTTTAAAGAAAACAAAAGAACACAAGAAGTTTGGAGAAAGAGTGTCAAGAATACATTACATTCATAAATGAAATTTTCAAACAATCAAAAATAACTAAACTATCTTGGGTTTTTTGTTTTTTCATATAAAATTAAGTATTGTTCTTTCAAGGTCTGTGAAGAATTATTAGGATTTTGATGGAGATTGTATATAATCTGTAGATTGCTTTTGGTAAGATTTCCATTTTTACTGTTAATCCTTCCTATCCAAGAGTATGGGAGATCATTCCATTTTTTTGATATCTTCTTCAATTTCTTTCTTCAAAGACCTAAAGTTCTTGTCATTCAGTAGGGTTGCAAATGCACACTTCTGTATCTAGCTTTACATAGGTTCTGAGGATCTGAACTCAGGTCATCACCTCGCACGTCAAGTACTCTAGCTGCTGAGACATTTCCTTAGCAAAGTACTTAACTCTTCGAGGAATGTATTTCTCTTGTTTCTAGCAAAGAAGATGTTCACAAAGCCATTCATTTCTAACTTGATAGTTCTTTTCCAAAATCACTCACAAGAAGAAGCTCCCCATGGCTACTCTGCTCAGAGTAGTGACAAGGACATATCTGAGTTTAGGAATAACCATTAAGAGCCAGCTGGACCTTGCTGCACACCTGAACAGTGACAGGAAGAATGCTCTGGAGTCTCTGCTTCATTCCTTCATCTAATAATTTTCTCAGCCACACCCTGGGATGGACATCACCATTTCCTTGGATAGCAGTGTGGGGTAACTAGCACTCAGAATGGTGAATGACACACCAGGGTTATACGAATCTAAGATCTTCTGTGTCTAGGCCAGATACATTTCCTGAAATTATACACACACATACACAACATACAAGATTGCTGTAGGTGTGTCATACTTATAAGCCTTTACAACAAAATGTTAGGACTTAATGAGTTTATTAGAGTAAATTTTTATATAATGAATGTCTGGTGAAAATCTCATACCAACTAGTATCCAAACTTCATAAATCAATAATATCATTGCTCAGAGGAAACTAGTTATGTATCTTATTTTATAAGAATATTGATATTCTTATAAAATAATAAGTATTGATAATACTTATTAATCAATATAATAGGTAATATTTTGTAGGTTATAGTCTAAGCTAATCATAGGTATAAATGAATGTGTATAATTAGTTCTAATGGGTTTGATATTATCATTTTATGCCTCTTGTGGCCCAATGCCACACAGCTTGTAAACAGCAAATTAAAAATTTGAATTGAGGTAGTAGATATGGAGAGGCTGTGCTCTAAATAACTATTTTGGCCTCTAGGTTATGCCCCATTTGCATGCAGTTTAAAAGCAGATAGTCTATTGTGAATCTCAGGGGTGTGGGCAGAGACATTGACAATATCTGTTGTGCCCTTCTTACAGAATAGTAGAATTTGATCTCAGGCATATAGAAAGTTAGCAGCACAGACTAGATTCTGGCCAATAGGGAACTAACAGAATGAGCATATCAGGTACCTGGCATGGCCTTCTTTGTTCCTGCTACTTTCTAGCTGGAATGTGGAAGGATGGTAAACACACTGGACCACACAGAGACAAGCCCCCAGAGAAGTCAGAATGCAAAGAGAGTTTCCAGAGCACACAATAGGTAAAGGAGTCTTGTCATGACCTTTAGCTTGCTTCTGCAACTTCTCTGCTACTTCCCTGAGGATCAACCCTTGGCTGTGTGATTCCAGGTAGCTTCCCCACAGTCCTTGGAGAGTCATGAAAGAGACAAGAGCAGGGTCGAGCGGTGGTGGAGCACGCCTTTAATCCCAGTACTCGGGAGGCAAATGCTGGCGGATCTCTGTGAGTTCAAGGCCAGCGTGGTCTCCAAAGCAAGCTCCAGGAAAGGTGCAAAGCTACACAGAGAAAACCTGCCTCAAAAAACAAACAAACAACAACAACAAAAAAGAGACAAAAGCAGATATGAAGAAGTATCCTGTTAGAAGCCCCTCTTTCACATGCTGGTGTCACTCACCCAACTGATCTTGGCCCCATGGAAGTGAGGGAATAATCAGGAGGCAGCTCTGAGGAGCATGAACTGAACATGAAAGCAGTAAATGGAATAGCACTTGAGCAAGCTTGAACTCTAAAAAAAACACATTGTGTTAGGACTTTCCTCATCGCTGTAGTAAAATAACTGAAAAAAAGCAACTTAAGAGATTGATGCTGGCTCACACTTCTAAGTGCATGCAGTCCTTGATGGCAGGAGAGGCACATATGTGGCATTTCATGGTGAGAGGTACTGGCTACATCACAGTACCAGCTAGGATTCAGAAAACTCTAACAGGAAGCCCAGTTGACCAATAACTCTCTTGGGGCTCTATTTGGCCCCATGTCCAAATGACTGTATGACCTCCCCAAACAGGACCACCAGCTGATGACCAAGCACTCAAATCTGTGAATCTGTGGGAGAAATATTTCACATCTCTATCATAATACAAACACAAAGTGGGAACACTCTGTAGGGCTCTCAGGTTCCAGGGAGATAGAAGGCACTCCTGCACTGAAGACAATTTTGACTTCTTTCAAAAATATTTTTTGCTCTAATGATGTATTTCATAATTCAATGATTTATCAGTGTCCACACAAGGTGCTGAAAAGGGAAAAACTGAGTCAAAACACTGTAAAATAAATTAAATGACACTCTTTTCTCCACATGGTCACCATGTGACTGAAGGTGGAAGTGAGATAACACAACAGACAGGGAGAGACAACACCGTGGAGGTGAGACAACAAAGAATAAATCAGAGGCCACTCTATGCCAAGTCAAATTTGTGATTTGATTTCTTTATTAGGCAAGTGCTCCATTGGTGAGCAACACCCTAGAGCACTGGGAGATTTTAAGGCAAGTACCAAAATCAGATTTTCATGTTTTTTTAAGTTCACAGTAGTGTCACCTCAAGCTCTTTAGAGATCAGTTCATACCATAGCAGGAGACAGTTTGGAGGCAAAAGGGGAAGCAGAATCCCAGCTTCCTGTGGTCTACACTGCCACTTCTGACTTTAACATCTGTGATTCAGGCTCCCAGCTAACAACAGGATAGAGTATTTCTGTCTCAGAGGTCATTACGAAGGTGAAGTAAATTAATCTCTATAAGCGCTCAGAACAATGACTGTCACGCAAGACTTGCCTTCATTGTCTCCAGCTGCACAGCGTCTCTTCAGGAGTCGGATCTGAAACTACATGCTCTTCTTTACAGCAACAGTGATCAGTGTTATCTCTGTCCCAGGCCTCTGTTTTCTTAAAGTTTTAGGAATGATTGACATTGTATACAGGGACTGGAGACGAACAGATTTTTCAAGCAGATTTTTTTTCCCAGAAGAATTGGTAGCACATGTTTAAATTTTGTGATTTGCAACCAGATTCAGCAAAAAGCAAGAACAGCTCAGGTATTCTTTTTATAATGTAATCAATAAAAATGGACAAGAGAAGTATTCAGGAATGATTAACCTCATTGCTACATCCCCCTGAAGTCTCCTAGACTGGATAGAGGGCTGGGAAAAAGTGTCAGGCCCTTAGCTGGCTACACCGGTTAAAGATTAGCTTCACAGTGGTTCATCTATAGCCCCACTATCAAAAGGAGAGAAATAGCCAAGGTCTGCTTCCAAATGTCCAACTGTAAATGGTTCAGAAACCCCAGGCTTCTTTTTCCTTTTCTTTTCAGAATGTAAAGCAGTATCTTAATACTGGTAACTACTTGAACTGCAATTGAATCCAAGAGTAGCAGTTATAAAATCATCTCTTACAAGTCTTCAGCTAACTTGTCCCTAGGAATTATTGAATGTGTGGAGGACAACCAACAGATAAAAAGTGAGCTTTAAAACATAGTTTTGTTTATTCTCAATATTTAAGTAGTTCCACAGATTAATTTATAACAAATTTATTAACCAATCTTTTGTCCTGAGAACAACACTGATACAGGATTTGTGTCTTAGAGATGTGAAGAGGTCAAACAACTTGCTCAAGATCATGTGATAGGGCCAGTGATGCAGCTCAGTGTTAGGGCACCTGCACAGCGTGAGTGGAGCCCCAGGTCCTATCCCTCACACCAAACAATAAAACACTAAAACGATCACTGTGTTGGTTTGAAAGAAAATGGCCCCCAAAGGGAGTGGCACTCTTAGGAGTTGTGGCCTTGTTGGAGGAAGGGCATTACTGTGGGGGTGGGCTTTGAGGTCTCTTTTTACCAAGCTTCCCTCAGTGTAAGAGTCAAGTGACTTCCTGTTGCCTGAAGGATGTAGCACTCTCAGCTCCAGCATCACATCTGCCGCAGGTGGCCATGCTCTGCTTCATGATTATAATGGACTGAACCTCTGAAACTGTAAGGGAGCCATCCTCAATTAAATGTTTTCTTTATATGATTTGTGGTGGTCACAGTGTCTCTTCACAGCAATTGAAACCTAAGACAATCATGTAATAAATAAGCACTATAGTGGTCTAGTAGTCTGCCTTGAAAACCAGATGTTAGAGCCCTGCTTTTGTGTTTTATTGCCATTTCCATCCAGGTATATTTAAAAGATGGGCATATCGATGCTTCCCTCTAAGATCCCCAGCTCATCCCAGCTCTGCCTTTGCTGTTCCTCATTGTGGTCAAGGTCTTCCTATTTCTTTTGCCTGCCCTCAGGCAAAGTCTGACTTCATATGTTTTATGGACACTAAGAAAAACTTTGTGGTGGAAAGTTAAGTATTTAAAGATCCAGTACTATCTGAGGTTTGGTAACATTCAAATGCATGCCCCAAATAATTAAATTTCCCAAAATATGATTTTCAGTGTCAGTGGAGGCATATTGTAAGGTTTTTTTTTTTTTTTCCCATGAACCCAAACTCCACAACTTCAAAACAGACTACACTCCTTCCCATGGCCAGCTATGCAAGTTGGTCATTGTCCTTTTGTTGTTGTTGTTGTTGTTGTTTGTTTTTTGTTTGTTTTGTTTCCTTCTGAGTGGTGGGGCACTGCCTTGTAGAGAAAATGGACTTTGTCTCCTAAATCCTGGCAGATCTGATCCTCTGGGCTAATTCTCTCCCCACACAAAATTTCAGTCAACAATGTGAAGTCTGCAATGTCTCTCATTGACCAAACACAGATCATGGTGAGTGTTACCATGTTGTACATTTCCCAGAAGGAACTTCAGGTGCAGGTCCACCTACTCTGCAACCAAAGACAAGCAAACACTCCACAGTCTACCCAGCCAATGGACTATGTGGCCATAAGCACTGGCCTTACATTCTTACAGTTCTTTCCATCACAGTTTGGGCTCTCACCAAGCAGCCATCCCTAGCACTTCCTAGAAGCTGCTCAAATTAAAGTTAATAATGACTGCACATTGCTAAATCCGTGGTCATTGCTCATCTCAAGTAACACATTCAGCAGCAGCATTTGATACATGCAATGACTTCTTCCTTTTCACTTGAGTCTAGCACAAAAGAATTGATTGGTTTTTCCTGCTATCTTTCTTTCTTTTTTTAAAATTTTATAATTAATTTAATTTTACATATCAGTCACGGATTCCCGTCCTCCCTCCTCCTTCCCCCCTTCCCTCCCCCCAATCCATCCCACATTCCCACCTCCTCTAGGGCAAGGACTCCAAGCTCAGCCTGGTAGATTCAGTTGAGGCGGGTCCAGTCCCCTCCTCCCTTCACCCAGGCTGAGCAAAGTGTCCCAGCATAGGCCCCAGGCTCCAAAAAGCCAGCTCAAGCACAGGGCAGGCCCTGGTCCCACTGCCTGGGGGCCTCCCAGACAGTTCAAGCTAATCAACTGTCTCACTTATCCAGAGGGCCTGATCCAGTTCCATGGGGGCTCCTCAGCTATTGGTTCATAGTTCATGTGTTTCCACTAGTTTGGCTATTTGTCCCTGTGCTTTTTCCAACCATGACATCAACATCTCTCACTCATACAATGCCTCTTCTCTCTCACTGATTGGACTCCCAGAGCTCCACCTGGGGCCTGGACGTGGATCTCTGCTTATCTTGCTATCTTTCTTGATGTGACCTGTTCAAATTTTTTTAATATTTCCTGAACTCCTCAGGTCTCTAGACTCAGTTCTAGAAACCATCCATATATTTCTAGAGCACCAGACTTCTAGTTCTAGCACAGAGTTCTTTTCATACCCCAGGCTCATCAGTGCAACACCTACTGCCATCTGCACTCAGAAATCAAGCAAGGATATTGAATTTAGCTCATCCAATAATTTATTCCTGGCCACATATCTCACCTGCACTTGCTGTATTCTTTATTTTTGTATATGATCCCTTCATCTTACCAATTGTTTAAGCCAGAAACCTTAGAGTTACAATGATTATTTGCCCACACTGTACTTTATAACAAAATGTTTAATGAGCAAATTCATATTAGCAAATATGAAGCTGCCACAGAGAGGAGGAGTGTGACAGAGACCATGGATTGAGGGTCAGGATAAGACTAAAGAGAAGAACCAACTACTTAAGAAACCAGGGTGGAGAACAGGGAGGACCAGAAGCCAAAGGGAGGGCAGGGCACTGAGGGCCAGACAGCAAGATTCAAAATAGTTTGGCCATAAAATATAAACACACTATGTTCCTACCATGGGGAAAGGGAGGACGAAAGGGGTGTAAGGGACAAGAGGAGGCCTTTTGGGACAGTGCTGTGGGGGTCCCCATCCCAGCCCCTTCCCTGTGTCTGTGCAGGTGCATGTGTCTGTGTGGGCCTGTGTGCACTTGCCCAGTCCCCTTCCTTTGATGGCATCATCTTCCAGGGCCAGTCATTGAAGATCAAAGGCCTCATGACTACCAGCTGCTGCCTGGCATGTCAGAGAACCCTTCTGTTTATGTGTCTGGAGTTGTGTCCACTGTAGTCCCAGACTCTGCCCACAAACTGTTCATCGGGACTTGCCCAACTACCTGAATGATGACCAGGTGAAGGAACTGCTGACATCCTTTGGGCCTCTGAAGGCCTTCAACCTGGTCACAGGGCTCTCCAAGGGCTATGCCTTCTATGAGTATGTGGACATCAATGTTACAGATCAGGCCATTGCAGGACTGAATGGGATGCAACTAGGGGACAAGAAGCTGCTTGTCCAGAGGGCGAGTGTAGGAGCCAAGAATTCCACACTGAGTACTATCAGTCAGACACTTGTGACCCTTCAAGTATCTAGTCTTGTCTGACCTGAATGTGTCTGTAATCTGACAATTTCTTACCATCTCCCTTGCTATTAACTTTTGCTATAGACTCCAGATCATTCTCCTGCCTTTCATTATACTCTTACAGGATCTGTATTCTATCCAGCAAGCAGGAAATACTTAGAAAATACTTGTTAGTTCCCAGCACTCATCAGCTAAAGCTGCCCTCTGCTTTCCCATGAATTCAGATTCAGATCAACAGTCTGGGGACTGAGGACACAGCTTAGTCAGTAAAATGCTTGCTGTGCAAACATGCAGATCAGAGTTTGCCTCCCAACACCCATGTAAAAAGGCTGTGTGTATTTGGGGAGACAGAGACAGGAGCATCCCTCATGTTCCCTGGACAGCCACTCTAGCTGAAATGGCAAGTGCCAGGTTCAGAGAGAGACTCTATCTCAAAAGACAAGGTAGAAGGTGATTGAGGAAGACACCAAGCATCAACTCTGGCCTCTACAAGCACGAGTGCAGACACATGCACACAGATGCACGTAAACAAAGTATTATAGTATTATACTATACATGTACATTGTGTTTCCTGATTTCTCTCCAATTCTATGCTCTCCACTCCCCCATTCTCTCCCCACCAAACCAGCTTCCTTACTTTTCTCAGTCACACAAAGGGCTCTGTTCCCCCAGCTATGTCACCTTGTGTTCCACCACTGCCCCAAACCAGCCTATTTGCATGTGACCTCCTCAGAGAGCTTTTCCTGGATAATTTCATATAAAATGGTACCTCTATTGACTCCCACAGTCCTTATCTGCTTCATAATTCTCTGGAGTAGTCCTCTACACCAACAGGTTACCTATCAGTCCACCAATTCTTAGCCTGTCACTCTTCGTTTGAATATCAGCTTCAGAGGAGCAGGAACTTTAGCTGTCTTGCAGTGTTTGCACTAATGATTAACACTGAATTTTCTCTATAAATGTTTGCTTAGAAAAGCTGCACTTTGCCCCATTTCTCTCAAAGCAGTGTCCACTCTTGCATATAGCTTATACGCCAACTTAAGCACATTCCTCACCCACCAACTCATATCCTCTAATGTATGCTTATTCCTTCATACTTTCATATTTATATCACTACTTTGTTTCCTAGAGTCTCTAAGTGTGCCTTTTATTACCAGGTAAAAATCCAAGACTTGTTCTTTAGGGACAGTTAACATAGAAAGTACTCAAAATAAAATTTGAAATCTAGTGGAGAAATAAAATGAAAATACACATATTTTAACTAGTCATCATGAGCTAGTTATGTGTGCTCTGGTAAAGGCTTACATATGTGCACCAAGAGACTTCAGAACACACCTTCCATGTGCACAGATATGCACATTTACCATCACATATACTCACAGATATACCTGCATGTATTTGCTGCACTATTTCAACAACCTATACACCTGTTAACCATTCCCCACAGAAACCCATCCACATTCTGTTCCAATATCAAAACTTTCTTTATGAACACTCCTTCAGGTTAATAGTGTCAAAATAGTCACATCTCAAAGTAGTGCTCACACCTTCTATCATCTTCTAGCATAGAAGAAGAACTCATAACGATCACCAACTTATCCATACTCAGAATCACATAAATTCCTACTAAAGATATTCTTACATGCTCCATCCTGTAGTTACAGCACAACAGATTTGATAGAACACACACACACACACACACACACACACACACACACACACACACACTTTAAAAAACAATCTAAAATACTGCATCCTGTTGTTATGGTAATGAAAGTCCTCTGAGTGCATAAAAAAGGACAAGGACACACAGAGACAAAAGCTCTTCTGCAGCTCTGTATGGAGGACCCTCCTTACTGGTATCTGGTGGAAACTCCCACAAACCTGCCTGGCAGACTCTCTAAAATCTCTTTCTCTTCACTTTTACCTGATTCTTCCCAGTACAAGCCCCAGTGTTTTGTCTTCTGTGTGGCCATCGAGTCTCAGTCTCAACCTCAGCATTGCTCAATCTTCCCAATTTTACACACTCTTCCCAAATGAACTGCTACAGAAACCTGTTAAAATATCTTCACCAGTGAAAAAAACATGCTCAATGGTGAATTCCCCCTCTAATTGTTTCTCTACCTGTGGCTCAGTTTCTCTACCTGTAGCCATAGTCCTCAGACGTCCTCGGCACTTGACATTTCCACTGCCTACTCTCATTCAGTTGCTAGAGTGAGGATCTTCCTAATTGTCTGCCGGCAAACATCACCATTGACCACTCCACTAACAAATGCAATGCATACACTGACAGCCTTAAGAACATTGATTTGGGTTCCTTTTTTTCATGCTTCTCCTTTCATCTCTGACCATGTTTTCTTCAGCTGTCCTTGCAAGCTTGCCTATGTTGTCCTTCTCCCTCCATAAGGCTTCCTGTTCACTGAAAGTCCTGGCATTCTTTGCTTCTCTCTAGTAAATGCTAGACATCAAACCCTCTGAAGTGCTGCACTATTCTACATCTCCGTCCACTGACAACATCAGTTTTATGGATTCAACTACTGCCCAGAGCCAGTGTTAAATCTATGCATCAAAACCTCCATCTAGGACTCTACCTAGCTAATTCTTATGCATTCTGTGTTCTACTAAATTCTATTTGTATTTCTTCAGATCCTTTACAATCATGCTTTCTGATCCAGTTAGAGTACTACCACGCATCTATCCACTTAATCTAGGAACCTGGTCATTGCTGTAGATTCCTCTACTCTCTTCTGGATCCAATCAGGTATCAAGTTCTGTAGATGTAACCAACTGCCTTATTAAATAAGAGACACAGAGCCAATGTAAAGATGAAAGCCAAAGAGGTCAGAGCTAAGAGTCTTACCCGCTTTCTGCCAGCTAGCCTCTCCCGCCAAGAGACCTCTCCGAAAGGGACTACTTCCTGTGCGTTTGACTTTAAATAAGAGTTCTGTTCTGCCTTCTCATTGGTTGTAAACCTAACTACGTGACTGCCTCGTCACTGCCTCTCTGTACAGACCTCCAAGTCTTCTATGGTTGGTATTGAGATTAAGGGCGTGTGTCTCCAATGCTGGCTGTATCCTTGAACACACAGAGATCTACCTAGTTTAGCCTGCCGAGTGCTGGGATTAAAGGCGTGCACCCACCACCGTCCTGGCTTTCGCTATGGCTTGCTAATAGCTCTGACCCCTAGGCAACTTTATTTATTAACATACAAATAAAATCACATTTCAGTACAAATAGAATACCACTATAAAGTTCTTAAAATTCTGCTTTTCCATGTTATCTCTTACATTCTTATTTAATTCATTTTATATCTAACTTTCTTGGTCATGTTCCATTCTCCATCAAAACTTCTAATCATGGCTTTAAGTCACAGTGTAAATTTTATAGCTAGAAAACAACTCTGTAGTAGCTTGTTTTTCTGTTTCTACCACATTTTCCCTGTAACTTTATACTCCTGAACATATGAATACACTTGAGTTCACTCTGATGATTTAAGGCTGATCCAAGCCTCCATGACATTGCTTATACTATCTGCAATTCCCTGGTTACCCTGGCTTATTGTCACTTTAGTTGACAGTGCTCTTTTTTCTATCTTTAATGACTATATTAGTTACTTTTTGTTGCTGTGATGAAATACCATAACAGAGGCATCTTAAGGAAGAAAGGCTTGTTTTAGTTTCTGGTTGCAGACAGCTAGAGTCCTTCATGGAAGGGAAGGCAAGGTGTGGCAGCAGCAGGAAGAAGCAGAGTGCGTGGATAGGAAGTGATCCACCCTCAGTGACACACTTTCTCTAGCAATGCTGTACCTCTCAAAGGTTCCATAACCTGCCCAAAGGGCATCACCAAGTGGAAAGCAAATGTTCAAACAAGTGAGCCTATGGGGGGCATTTCTCATTTAAGCTACCACAATGATGCAGGAGCCACTGCCTCTTTGGGGGCTTTAATAACTATTCTCACCTCACTCCTTTGTTCCCTATTCAGTAACTATGAACAGGCTTTTAACACTATAGTACTTGAGGGCCCTTGCTTCAAGTCTCCCTAGCCCCTGTCCAGATCTTAGTCACCATGCATTAGCAACCTCCTCAGTGTTGTGATAGGTGAACTGCCAAATTTTTGAAGTCCATGGGAACATCAAACATGGAAAGACTGCTGTTCACTGGCAGTGTGACATCTACAATGTACCCAAAGCAGCATTGCTATTTCCCAGCCCATGGACTGAATCCAGAAAATCCATTTTGCTTGGTGCACACAGGATGTCTCTAATTTGCTACAGGCGACAATTTTCATTTCACTCAACATCTCACACGTGCTTATTACTTGCCTGGTTCTTGAATACAATTAAGATCATGATCCCCTAACTTAAATAAACACAAGATTGGGGCATATAAAAAATAATGAAAAAGGATGCTTCTTTGTTGGATAGCAGTTACAGGAGGAGATATCTCAGAGATGAATGGCCTACATCTTTAGGTAGAATGCTTCTCTTCCTAACTATATAAAATTGAATAGTTTAATTCTCCATTCTGAGCCTTGGGTTCTTCCACTGTAAACAAGTGGACATTAATTGTACCCAACTCATTGTGTTGCTATAAAGGTTGAAAAAGTAACTGCATAGAGGGCATTAGCACTGTATACTCAGAAACTAGCTATTGCTTATTATTCATCAGGCAGCAGAAACCACAGGGAAAGGTCTTCAGAGTTTAAAAGAGCATTGTATGTTTGGAGAAAATAAGATGCCATATGAAATGAATGGGAAGTAGGAAGAGGTAGACATCAAAAGTCATTGTTTTCCAGTATCTAATAGAGAGATCAAAGTGTGGCAGGCACCCAGTATACCTCAGCAGGGGTAGAATGGATAAATGAACACACACTCTTATCTTAGCACATATGTCTTACTACAGCACAGTACCGAATGTATTTTCAACAGTTCTGTGGGATGAAGAACTCCAAGAGCAAGGCACAAGTAGATTCAGTGTTCTGGTGAGGGCTTAACACATGAATCTTGTTTTCATGCAGCATTTTCAGCTAGTGGGAAAAGCAAAACAGCAAAAACAGAAAGGTCCAGATGGTTCCCTCTGGATTTTTTCCATAATAGCATTAAATTCATTCACAAGGGTAAAGCTCACACAACCTGATTACCCTCTCAAAGGCCCATATCTTGAGGTTTGAAGAACAACATATGAGTTTAAGAGGATCTATGTATTTAAACTATCATAGCCCTTGAGGCTTTCATTGGCTATGATGTCTGTCCACCATGAGTCCTGAAAAAAGTTGAAGGCTTCATTTTATGGTTTATAGTTTATGCAACTTCTTTGTGCCAGGATCTGTGAACAAAATAATGATATGTTCCCTTCTAGGCCCAAACAATAAATGCCTCTAACTGTTCTGGGGAATAGACTGGGTGGTAAGGGTACAAGTAGACATCTTTTAAGGGGTTGGGGTGGACAGCATAGGTAAAGATGGCAGAGTAACTCAAGAGTAAGGGATTCAATGGGACAAGAGCTTTGGAATGACAGAAGCAGAAAGCTTTATTAAATAGTGTGGTTGGTCACAGTGAAATGGACATTTGAGCTAAGAGATGAAGTAGGTAAAAAGTTAACTAAGTGGCTGAATTTGGAAAAGGAGCTCTGAACAAAGGGAGATCCAGAACAGAGGTCTTAGAGCAAAAGCATGTCTGGGGAATTTGAGACCATCTTGGACCTGGAGGGGCAAATGGGGAGGAAAGTAACAGGAAGATGGACAACATCAACTGGAATACAAGCACCTAGAAGATCATTGTAAGGATATTGTCACTGTGGAGAAACAGGGAGTAAGGACAGGGCTCTGAGACAAGAAGTGCATAGCCTTACCTGAGAGGGGTCTTTGTGTTCTGTGCAGAAACTGGCCTGTGAGTGTCAAAAGCCAAGCTTCACTTAGAAGCAGAAGAGATGCTGATGGAGCAGGGTAAGTATGCCCTCCAACAGTGGACCGAGCTCACCAAATCAATAAAGGTGAAGAAAGGCTGATTGGTGAAAGTGCAGAGTAGAGTGAGATGGGGCAGATTCTACTGCATCCCTTATACCTCCACAAACTCAGGCCCTGGCTCTGCTTTCATCTCTCCTATCATGGAATTACTTACCTACTTGTAAAATGATATCTACAGCCACAATACTGTGGCACATGATGTGTGCATGACGCCTGGCAGGAGAGAAGCCTTGTTATTAAACTGTGCTTACATGAACGCTTGCGGTATGAGACAGTTTCTATTCCTACCACACTGAAGCAGATGAACAAGGAGGCACAGGTACCGTTGGGACTTAGCTAAGGTCACGCCATTAGGTGACAGAGCCGAGGTTTGATCTTGGACTATGTAACTCCAAGCCTGTACTATTTGCCACTACTCTAAATTATTCTCCAAGGAATATAACTATAAACTTGAGAATGTTTCGTCTGCTACTGGTTAATTTTTCATTCCAGGCATGCTTTTCAACTTCATGCTGTCACCAGTTCCTATAAGGGAATTAGGTTCAGACCAGACAAGCTGAGTACTAGGGGTGATATTTGCAGAGCCCTCTTGCATACAGCCAATGATACATGAGTGTCATTAATGAATGTCTTCATATTTTGGTAACTATTTTGTTTTCAAGTTCATGGCTGCTTATAAATTCTTATTCTGTATTCTTTTTACTGTTTTACATCCTTTCTTTCTCTTAAGAGGACAGCCTCAGCTCTTAGGATTTGGAAGCAAGATTATAGTGTTCTTATTCATTATAAAATAAGAAAAATATTTTATTTGAGCTTCCAGTTCTAGAGAGGTAAGAGTCCACTGAAGCAGGGAGGTGTGACAGCAAGCAGCAGGAATAGTGGCAGGAGATGGAAGCTGAGAGATCACATCTTCAACAGCAATCAGGAAAACAGAAAGCAAACTGAAAGTGGGGCAAAGCTATGAAATCTCAAATCCTTCCCCAGGTGATATACTTCAAGCAAGGCTGTACCACCTCCCCAAAGTGATACCAACTGTGGACCAAATACCTGATCCTATGGGGGGAATTCTTATTCAAACCACCACATCCCAGGATTTCTATATGAAAGACTTTCTTCAAAATCTCAAACCAAAATTACCCCTAAAGAATGTCAAGGCCCTGAGGTTGTATTACCAACATCCCTCAGTAATTATCATCTTTAATTTTGTACAATAATTACTAATAACATAGAAAGTACCTAGGGAAACTTTGGTTAGGGTTAAATTTGTAAAACTAATTTAATGTCATAAACTCAAGCTTTTTTGTACACTTTGGGGTGATCAGTGATAACCAGAGACTGCATAAGTGGGGAGGGGAGAATTTGATTCTTTCACTGTAGAGACAGCCTACTTGAATGCTGAAATGTTTTTTAAAAAAAAGGTGGGCTGATGGCAGTGATTGTGGTAGTGTGTGTGAGTTTGTGTGTGTGTGTGTGTGTGTGTGTGTGTGTGTGTGTGTGTGTGTGAGAGAGAGAGAGAGAGAGAGAGAGAGAGAGAGAGAGAGAGAGAGAATGTGTGTGCATATATACATGCATATGCATGCATGTATTTGGTATCCTATTAGAAAAGCAATCAAATTAAACTATTTTTATATGTCTTTCTGAGAACTCTTCCTTGGTGACCTCACAGTGGACATGTCTTGTGACATGAATTGTTTTGTTTGCATATCCCTAAGCCAGAATTCCCATTGTCAGTGTCTTCTGTTAGGTGCTCTTAAGCTTTCCTCTCTTTTCCAACTGGAAAATTTTATGTGTATCATGTGTCATTAAAGTTGAATCCATTATCTTTTCCCCACCTCCCACCACAACCCCAAGACTCTCTATGTTCCCATATCCCATGGGTGTCTCACTGTAAATGACAACCATGTCCCAGACCTTCGAGCCCGGTATGCCTTCAGACTCAGATCCAAACATCAGTCACAAAATTCTATCTTAGACTGATCAAGAGATATGTTTACCAGAGTTTATCTTTACTGACCCTATTTGTATCTTGTTTCAAGCAAACTGTATTTCTATATTTATACATAAAAATAAAAACTTGACATAATTGGGGAAATGTTATGACATTGAGAATTATTATTTTTAATATGATAATGGCAAGGTTATGTTTTGAAAGTTTTAATTTCTTTAGAAATGAGTGTTTAAAACTTTCAGAGGTTGCACTACACTCTTTAGGATTTACTTCAAAATAGTCCAGCAGTGGAGAAAGCAGGGGAGGGGGCTTAATACATGAATCCCTGGACATAGTTAATAATTACTGAAGCTGGTGATAGATGGACTTGGGTTAACTGTATTGCTATTGGTCTCTACTTACAAGTGTGTTGGGGGGCTGCTGTGTGGCCGTGGCTGTGGCTGTGTGGCTATGGCTCTGTGTGTGTGTGTGTGTGTGTGTGTGTGTGTGTGTGTGTGTGTGTGTATGGGGTATCCAAATGTCAGTACTAGTGTCAATTGGATAATTTTCTTTTTATTTACATTTATTTTGTTTTTTGAAAATTTCATGTGTGAATAGTGTCTTCACATCATTTTTACTTCATCTTCTTCCCACCCAACTTCTCCCATGGCCCTCCCAAATTCACAACCTCTTCTTTGTTAATTATTATTGTTACACACACATAAGTATGTATACACAACATAAATATGTATGTACACACACATGTATATACTGAGTCCATTTAGTGTTGTTCATATTTGCATGTATTTAAGCTAAACATTTGTAATTGGATAGCCTTCTGCATACGATAGCGTACTGCATGCATGGGCTCCTAATAACAAGGTCACTTTAATGACACCTGCACAATGACAACAGCAGTGCACACTCTGACATGGATGGGGAAATCTCACAAGATCTCACTCTCTGGATAATTCCCTTTTTGTATTGGGGGTACCTGTCTTGTTCATGCTGAGCAACACCCCTAAATTCACATACTGGATGCCACAGCCACTGATTCCACTAAGAACATACCTTTAGATGTTGTTGACTGTCTAGTAGGGAACAAATATTCCTGTTTGAGAACCTTAGCTCTATTCATTGCCTGTTTAGCAATTACCACTGCTTGGCTTTACATTATACACTATTTCCTTGGTTTGTCTTCTAGCTAAACACATGCATGGTGCATTAGATGATTTCATTAGCTGTGTTCCACTAGAATGAAGCCCCACAGTGCCTTCCATGCATGGTGTGTAAGGTGATTCCATTAGCTGTGTTCCACTGGAATGAAGCTCATAGTGCCTTCCATGTCTTCTTCCCTGTATCTCGGGATTTTGTACAAAGTAGAAAATCAATTAATATTTGTTGCTTGATGAAAAAAATGTTTTAAAGAAAAGCAAATGTGCAATTTCATTAATCAGAGAAACATACATGCTTCTCATACCCATGGAGAAACTACTTAATATCTCTCTGCCTCTATGTTCCCACCTACAAAAAGGGGGTGATAACAATAATGACTTTGTGGATTCCTTAAGTGACCCATCTTTGCTTGGGAAAGTTTGTGTTTTGTTGTTACATGGTTATTAATGATATCCTCCAATCTCAGATGTGTCTTTGTTTTGAAGATTAAATCATAAGACAACCTGAGCTAGAGTGCTACTGCCTGCACAGTACCTGGGGTTACAAGGATATGGCACATCACTATCTAGGCGCCACCCTGATACAAACACCTCAGAGGTTTCCCATTGTGTGCCACAACAAGAGTCATACTGTGGTGACAAGCCCCTTGACACTTGCTGGCTCTCCAGCCTCGACTTCCCATCCTCCAGCAAACCAGATTCATTCTTCCTCAACCCCAAGATCTCAACTTGCTCTTTTTCTAACTGGAAATATCCTTTCCCCACTGTTACCTTCCTACACTCCATGTGTCCTATAGGAATTAGTACTAACGTTACATTTTCCAAGAAGCCAGGCTTTATACACACTCTGATTTCCTTGGATCTACATGGCTTCAGTACCCAGCAGGCTGGAGGTTTGTTACACACTGGTTTAATTTTTCTCTAAATGTTACTTCCCTGAGTCGGAGTTTATGTAAGTCACTCAGTAATTATTTCTTTGTTGTATGAACAAATTCATTCATTAACATCAGACCTTGCCTATTCACTTGAGACTCAGCCTCGTCACCATATCCAGGGTAAATGTATAAATTTCATGCTCTTAGTAGGCACTCAATCTATGTCATCAAGTAAGGTAACCCCTTCTAAACCTAACCTTCACCAGTTCATCTGGGCCTAAACCCAGGAGTAGGAGACAACCTCAAATTTCCCCTAATCATACTTGAAGAATAAGATTCTGATAATAAATGGAAGATGATTTTGTTGTAATAGGGTTTTATTTTCATATTGCTATGTTAGAAAGCAATTCCAAGGGGAAAAAAAAAAAACCTGGAGTGTGTCCTAAATGGTTAATGATCCTCAGCAACAATCTGTCCAATGTGAGAAGGATTTCATTTGCAATCTGACAGCTGATCTATAATCAGGTTCTGCTTGGCTGCTATGCTGAGTTCCTACCCACACCTCTCCATGGGGCTCAGTGAACACCCTACGGAGGGAAAAGCCCAAACCTTTTATTACACACATTTCTGATTTCCCAGAAGCTTCTAAACAAAGTGGGGGCGTGCATATGCCTGCCAGATGTTGTTCTATCTGATTGGAGAGGCGTGCCTCCTCCAAGGACGTTGAGGTTTCCACTGGTAAGATTACAGGGCTGACATGCTTCTTATTTCTTTTCTTCATGTATCGACAGACATTAATTTCACAACTACTATCTCAGAAACCAAGATTACAAAGGTAAACAGCATCATTTCTGCCAACTCAAATTTCAACTTAATGTGGGATGAGGTGAGATTAAGCAGATGATTGTAATATAGGCTAGTTCCTGTGCTGGCAGGAAATGCAGAGGGGCTGCAGAAACATGTGGTATGAGTATGTCTTGCTCATTTTTCATGGTTTTTTAAATTATTACTAATGAATATTAACAAACCTTTATGTGGTACAAATATAAGAGCTTTTGTCAAATATACGATTTGCAAATATTTACATAGTCCCAGTCACCTCTCTCTTTCTCTCTTGCTTTAAAAAGTAAATTTTAAAGAGAAAAAACTTAATTTTAATGTAGTTCCATATTTCATTTTATTATGATTTGGGTTTGTGTCTGAAAAGCCTTTGTTTCACCCTAAATTAGAAGTTTTTTTCCCCTTTATTTCCCTCTTAAATTTTGTATTTCCAGGTTTTGAATTTGAGGATTTTTAATAATTTTTTCTCTTTTATTGGAAATAGATTATTTTCCACATAATACATGCTGATTACAGTTTCCCCACCCTCTATTCCTCCCAGTGTCTCCCTGCTTCTCTTTCATCCAGATCCACTCCCTTCCTGTCTCTCATTAGAGAAGAACAGGCTTCTAAGAGATAATAAACATGACAAAATAAAATAAGATAGAACAAAAAAAGATAGAAGTTGAATGAGGCAAAAGAAACAGAAGGAAAAGAGCCCCAGAGAAGGCACAGAATCAGAGACCCACTTGCTCACACACTCAGGAGTTCCATAAAAACACTAAAGTAGAAGCCACAATATATACGAAGAGATCTGGTGCAGACCCATGCAGGCCCTGTGCTTGCTACTTCAGTCTCTGAGTTCATATGAGCCTTACTCAGTTGATCCAGGGCCTTGTTCTCCTGGTGCCCTACCTCCTTACTCTTGCACTCTTTCTGTCATCTCTTCTGTGGGGCTCCCTGAGCTCTGAGGTAAGGAATTTGATGGTGACATCCCATTTAGAGCTGAGTGCTCCAAAGTCTGTCTGTCTGTCTCTCTCTCTCTCTCTCTCTCTCTCTCTGACCTGTGAGTATAGCAGAA
Organism: Peromyscus melanophrys; assembly: GCA_902168415.1. Taxonomy (NCBI): domain Eukaryota; kingdom Metazoa; phylum Chordata; class Mammalia; order Rodentia; family Cricetidae; genus Peromyscus; species Peromyscus melanophrys. Next base: position 29,686 of record CABHPR010123524.1, read on the forward strand.
CATAGAGTTATTTTATCACTACCTTTTTTTTATTAGTACTAGTAGTATATAGTTTTATGCTAGGTTTCTGGACTATATATAGTCTCTGGTACTTGATCCCCAAACAGTGTTGAATATGAGTTCCATTTTGTGGAGTGGGCCTTACGTCATATCAGACATTGGCTGGTTGCTCCCACAAGGTTTTTGCCACCATTGTCCTAGCATATCTTGGAGGCAGGACATATTGTAGATTGAAGGTTTTGTGGTGGAGTTGGTATATACCTCTTTTGGTAGCCTGCAGAGTATCTTCCATACCAAAGACACTAGAACATATAAGTGAAGGTTCTATATAGGCACCAGATCAACATCGTCATGTTTTATGAGTTGTGTGAGTCATGTTATAGAAAACAAACTATTGTCTTGACAACAGCTTGGGTTGTTCAGAGATTTTCATGGGACTCCTTTGGCCAGTAACTCAATTGGATGTCACCTAGTCCCTGTATTAGAAGCTTCATTTGGTGACAAGAATGGCCAGTTGGTACTCTATCTCCCCTATTATTTGGAGATTTCATTAGGGTCACCTTTGTTTATTTTAGGAAGTTTCAACTGCACTGTTTCCATACCATTCCTCAGATGCCCCTCAACTCTAGGTGTCTCTGCCCATATTCCACCCCCCACTTAACCCTTCTGTTACAGTTCTCTCTGCCTCCAGTCCACCCATAAAATATACTCTATTTCCCTTTCCAAGGGAGATCCACGTGTCCCCCTTAGTTCCTTCCTCTATACCTAATCTCTATGGGTCTACAGATTATAGCTTGGTTATCATTTACTTAATGGCTCATATAAGTGAATACATACCATACTTACCTTTCTGGGTCTGGATTACCTCAGTCAGTATAATTTTTTTTCTAGTTCCGTCCATGAATTTCATACTGGTTTTTTGTTTGTTTGTTTGTTTTTTCAAGACAGGGTTTCTCTGTGTAGCTTTGTGCCTTTCCTAGAACTCACTTTGTAGACCAGGCTGGCCTCGAACTCACAGAATTCCGCCTGCCTCTGCCTCCCGAGTGCTAGGATTAAAGGCGTGCTGTTATTTTTAACAGCTGAGTAACATCTGTTGGTCTGACCAACAGATAGGGCAGAGGCAGGACTGGTCCAGCCAGTCTCTTACTGCGGCTGAGTAGGATGATGAGTGTCAGACGGCCCAGACCAGAGAGAAACACACTGGGCCAGGAGTCTTGTTGAAGCAGGAACTTGCGTTATTGCATCAGGAGTGAACTTATATAGGCTGGGGTGATGGGGGGATGGGAGGATGGGGTGAGGATAGTGGGCCAATGAGATGATGCCATCTCAGCAGTTACTAGGCAGAAGCAATTCTAGGTTGTGTAGGGCTTAGTCATGTCCCAGGACAGGTCGACAAACTAGAGCTAGGCTTGGCAAGTTACACTGGGCCTCACACCTGGGCCTTGTGGGGCCCAACAAACATCCATTGCATAAATGTACTATATTGTCTGTATCCATTCTTATGTTGAGGGACATCTTGGTTGTTTCCAATTTACAGCTATTGTGAATAGAGCAGCAATGAACATGGCTGTGCAAGTGAACTTGTGGTAGAGTAAAACATCCTTTGGGTATATGCTCAAGCTATATCCAGTATAACTGGATCTTGAGGTAGATTGATCTCCATCTTTCTGAGGAACTGCCACACTGATTTTTATAGTGGCTGTTTGTACTCCCACCAACAATGGAAGAGTATTCCCTGTATTCCACATCCTTACGAGCATGAGCTGTCACTTGTGTATTGATCTTAGCCTTCTGAAAGATGTAAGATGCAATCTCAAAGTAGTTTTGATTTACATTTTCCTGATGGCTAAGAATATTGAACATTTCTTTAAGTGTTTCTCAGCCATTTGAGTTTCTGCTATTGAGAGTTCTCTGTTTGGATCTCCACCCAATTTTTAAATGGATTATTTGGGTTTTTGATATCTAGGTTTTTGAGTTCTTTATGTATTTTAGATATTACTTCTCTATCAAATGTGGAGCTGTTAATCTTTTCCCATTCTGTAGGCTGCTGCTTTGTCTAAATGACATCGTCCTTTGCCTTACAGAAGTTTTTCAGTTTCATGAGGACCCATTTATTAATCATTGATCTTATTGCCTATACTAATTGTGTTCTTTTCATAAAGACAATTTTTATAAAAAACAAAACAAAACAGTGTGACTGGAAATTTGTAGATAGGTAGACATATAAACAGATATATGATAGATAGATAGATAGATAGATAGATAGATAGATAGATAGATAGAT
>CABHPR010123524.1:31979-42056 GCA_902168415.1 Peromyscus melanophrys
GATAGATAGATAGATAGATAGATAGATAGATAGATAGATAGATAGATAGATAGATGGTAGAAAGATAGAACTACTTCTACATTGTTTAAAATTACACTTTGTATACTGAATTGCTTTTGCACCTTTTTTGAAAGTTGAGAACTTAAGTTGGGGTCAAATTTACTCTGACTCTTGATATCTCTGTCTTTACACCACTATTATACTGTGTTGACTTCTATAAAGTTATAAGTCTTTAAATTAGGTAGTTCAAATCTTTTCTACTTCATTTCCAATTTAGTTTTGGCAATTTTTTGTTTTTCCATGTGCAGATTAGAATGGTCTCATTAATTCTCATAAGAAAACAATGTTGAGTCTTTATCTGGACATGTTGAATCTATATATAAACTTAAGGGAAAACTGAACTTCTTTGAAGTGTGCAGTTTTCCAATCTGAAATTATCACACATTGATTCAGTATTTAGATCATCCTCTAATCTTCTTTTAGTGTTTTATATAGACATTGTTGATGACATACTTTTCCTGGGGGGGGACACAAAACATGTCTACTCACTCCAGAAAGGAAGCTCATGACAAACCAAAGCATAGATCACATCAAAGTTGAACTTGCTGAATCAACATTTTTTATTGATGTTACTTATAAGAATATGAGTAGGGGTTACTTACAGGAGCAGAAATAAAGAAAGCTGAAACACCAAAGTGTGGTGATATTTTATTTGTGCTGAAATGCAGTGATATTTTATTTGTGCTTTAATAAATAAAGTTTGCCTGGAGATCAGAGGAAATAGCAAGCCATTTTAAGTAAACAAAAGTCAGGCAGCGGTAGCACATGCCTTTAATCCTGTCACTTAGTAGGAAGGATCTCTGTGTGTTCAAGGCCACACTAGGGAACAGAGCCAAGCATGGTGACACATGCCTTTAATCCCAATACCACCCATAGAGTTCTGGAGGCCTGTATATACAGGAAGTGACAGAGCTGGCCAGGAAGAGGAAGTGATGTATCTAGACAGAGAACAAATCAGATGGCAGAATAGCAAGGCCTGGGTAGACAGGAAGTCACTCTCTTTGGAAGCTGTAGAGTTGGTGAGGTAAGGTTGGCTGGTGGCTTTCCCTATTTCCCTGATCTCTCTAAGGCTTTCACCCCTATATTTGGCTCTATGTTTTTTATTTAATAAGACCATTTAGAAATTCATCTACACGAAAGCCCATTCCACGTACTGTGGGCAGCTCAACAGGCTGGAAAGTGTTCTTTCTAGGCAGCTCAACTGATCAGTCTTTGCTTCTAGGCAATTGGTCTAGTCTCTGTTTCTTTCAGCATGTTTTGTTCTTTGTTTTTATCTGGGTGATTGCACAGCCTTTAGGCAGCTCCTTGGAAAGAAAAGTTGGCAGAAGAAAACTGCTTGCCTCATGGTGTACAGGAAGCAAAGAGAAAACAAGAGAGGAAAAGTCTAGAGAAAAGAATATCCTTCAAACCCATATTCCTTTTGACCCACTTCCTCCAATGAGACTCCCACCACCTAATCAATTCATCCACTAGTCTTTCATGGATTCATCCACAAAGGAAGTCAGTGCCCTCAAGATCCAGAAACCCCTCAGTGGCACAATCAGCTGGATATCAAGTCTTCAAACATGAGCCCTTTGGGGAGATATCTTACGTCCAAACAATATGAATCATATTAACTTTCAAACGTTCATTGTAAGCCAATTGACATCTTTAATTCAGTCTGCAAATTTAATTCCTCCATTCCATGTGCTGCCTTCCTGTTGCTGCAGTAACATATTATTGCAAATGTAGTATCTAACGGCAATGAAGTTATTCACTCCCAACCCCCAACCTTGGAGGTCAGCAGTTCAAAAATGAATTTTATGGGCCATCACCAAAATACCAGCAGAGCCAGCTCCAGGGGATAATCTCTTTCTTGTGTCAAAGTTCAGCTTCCAAGGCTGACAGTACTCATTTGCTCATGGCCACAGTACTCCAATCTCTGCTGTCTTAGTCAAATCATCTCTTTACCTTTGGCTACCACCCTACTAGTAGACATTCATTAAGACCATTCAAGATTCAGTAAGTCCATTTAAGTGATCCTCATCTCAAGATCTTTAACTTATTCACGTCTACAATATCTTCTTTATCCATATAAGGTTACACAGTTCCTAAAGTTTACAACATGGACACCTTTTGAAAGGCCAATTCAACCTACTGTGCTGGACAACACAGCATATCTGTACACTTTGGGGATTAGGACACAAACAGACTTAGGGGTCCATAATTATTTTTTTCTTTAAAGATGTGTGTGTGTTCCAGAGAGGTTAGCTAACAGGGAAAGACCCTAGGAGGGACACATGGATGATCCTGTGAAGGAGAAGTGGATAAGATCTACATGAGCGGACTGGATGTGGGGCATGGCAGAGGGCGAGGAGTGGGGCATGAGAACATAGGGAAATGGGACGGTCAAGCTGGAACAGGGACAGAGTGGGAGGGCAGGGAGGAAGATACCATAATAGATGAGGACATCATGGGAATAGGAAGAGGCAGAGTGCTGGGGAGGCTCTCAGGAATCCATAAGGATGATCCCACCTTGGTCTGCTGGCAGTGGTCCAGAGGGTACCTGGACTGGTCTACTCTGGTGACCGGTCTAGGGAATAACCTAGCTGTCATCATAGAGCCTTTGTCCAGTGACTGATGGAGGCAGATGCAGAGATCCACAGCCAGGCACCAGGCTGAGTTCTGGGAATCCAATTGATGAGAGAGAGGAGAGATACTGCAGACGAGGGACATGGAGATCATAATGGGAGGACATGCAGAGATGACTGGCCACACTAGTGGAAGCCCATGAACTGTGGAGTGGTGGTTGTGGAGCCCCCATGGGACTGGACTGCGCCCTCTGGGTGTGGAAGATGGTTGTTTGGCTTGATCTGTTTGGGAGACACCCAGGCAGGGGGATTGGGATCTGTCCCTGGTGCATGGGCAGGCTTTTGGGAATCTGGTGCCTGTGGTGTGACGCCTTGCACAGCCTTGGTGCAGTGGGAAGGGGCTTGGACCTGCCTAGGCTCAATGTGCTGGGCTCTGCTGGCTCTCCATGGGAGACCTTGATTTGGGGGATGTGGGGATGCTGGGTGGCTTGGGAGAGAGGGCTGGGGAGTGGGAGAAGAGAGGATCAGTGGGTGGTATGTGGTGAGAGTAGAAAATTTCTTAATAAAGAAAAAAAGATGTGTGTGTGTGTGTGTGTGTGTGTGTGTGTTTATGTATGTAAGCAGGTACTCACAGAGGCCAGAAGAGGATGCAATAGCCTTTGGAGCTGGAGTTGCAGGCAAGTGTGAGTCATTTGATGTGGATATTGGGAATTTAACTTGAGTCTTCTGAAAGACCAGCAAATGCTCTTAAGTGCTGAGCCACTTCTCCAGACACTCAAAAATTCTTTCTACCACACTCCCCTTGCATATGATTGTTCTGGAAATGTTAACAGATAGTTATTAGAATTTCTGCATCTATTCTTCATATTTATTTATTTATTTATTAAATTACACTCATGATATTCATTAATTACACTCATGATATTAATCATATTTGTGGTATTCATAGATTACATTCGCAGTATTCATTCAATTATATATATATATTTATATATATATATATTAATTTTAAATGCCGAATGTCATTTATTGAAGGGGGGAGGAGGTCTTAAATACAGGCTTACAGCACAATGGGGGGACCCTGGAGGACAGAAGTTTGCTACTGATGTTTTACAATCTTGCTTCTAATCTGTTAATGCCCATTATTCAGGATACACAGACAAGGAACTTCTCTTAAGCATTCAGGAGGGTGGAACCTGGCAGGGAATTAGCATAGGGAGGATATCAAGGTCAAGGTGCACAAGCAAGGCAGCAATTACCCAAAACGGGGGCCAGGGCCCTACAGGTCCCCCTTTTATTAAAAAATGAGCTTCTGACTTGGGTTGTGTGGGACGTCAGCAGGTCACCTTACCCGTCATGGAGACGCCTGCCCAGGCCACACAGGTGCTCTGTCTTAGGTTGGTGAGTGCCCCCCAGGCATTACCTATCTCTGAATACTCATTTTCATACAGTCTCAATCGTGTGTGAGCTGCATAGTTAATTGCTGCCAAAGATCTCAAAGTTGCACTGTGTTTGCAATCTGTGTGTTCAATACAGAAAAGACCAACAGAGGTCCTACCTCACCCATAGCCAGTAGGCTAAAGGCAACTGAGCCATTCCCTTCCTTAATGAGCCATACTGTACATTGGTGTCCTTGTAAGATAGTATCCCCAAAGCAACTGGAACTTGAGTTTATAAATTTATAATTTTCAAAGCCAATCGAGATGTACATAACTACTGAATTAAATTTATCATGCCCAATAGAATGAAAGATTAACTAACTGTGGTAGCTACTTTTGTTGCCAGGGTCTCCATTGTGCTAGCTGTAGTACGCCATTATGAAATGGTAATCCCAGAAAGAATAGCAGTGGTGGGCGCCATTGCTATAACAGCAACAGCGGCAGCAGCAATGTCAAATTCTCTTCTGGACTGTGTGGACATCCACTGGCATGGATACAACTCCAGTAACACGTACCACTAAGGCCCATTTTTCTTGATCCTAGCACAACTTTAGCTGGCAGCTCTTCTGGAGAATCCAATCTCATGGTTACAGTTCCTAGGCTTACATTAATGCTTGCCAAAGCTGGCGATATTGGGCTCTCAATCTGCATTGGCATCAGAAGGGTAGATTTTTTTTCATGAAGACCCGTTAGGTCTCTGTCATGTTGGGCTTCAGCAGCATCCACAGGGTGCGTTCAGTGCTCAGGAATCCAAAGAGGAACCTCATTGTCCTGAGGAAAGACATAAACAGAACCCCGGGGCCACACCAACACTAGATCAGGTCTCCTCCACGTGTTAATAGAAAGATCCTTCCATCACTCCAGAGGGTGATTTGCAACAGGAGCTCTCCAGTTCTTAACTGCATCGGATATTCCAGCAGAATCCACCAGTAAACTCCAGCAGAATCCACAGATAAAAAATTTAAAATATATAAAACAAGGGAAAGAATAGAATGTGGAGAGGAATGATGAATCCCTAGTTCTCTCTTTTTTTGCTTTAGTAAAATGTTTGTTTGTTTGTTTGTTTAATATTTCAAATTTTTCTTTTCTTTTTATTTTTTTGTTGTTTAAAATTAATTAATTTATTTATTTTTCTATTATCAGCTTGATAGAGTATGTATTCTTATATTAATAGTAAGATGTTTCATTGAAGCTTGCTCAGTGATTGAGTAAAACCAAAATTTATTATAAGCCACAGTCATCCTAGGGACCTCCATGCTATTTATAGACTCCATGATTCTGTGGGTTGTAGTCTGATTGTTCTTTATTTTATAACTAGAATCCATTTATGAGTGAGTACATACCATGATTGTCTTTCTGGGTTTGGGTTACCTCACTCAGGATGATATTTTCTAGTTCCATCCATTTGCCTGCAAATTTCATGCTTTCATTGTTTTTCTCTGCTGAGTAGTACTCCATTGTGTATATGTACCACATTTTCTTCATCCATTCTTCAGATGAGAGGCATCTAGGTTGTTTCCAGGTTCTGGCTATTACAAATAGTGCTGCTATGAACATAGTTGAGCATGTATCTTTATGGTATGAATCAGCATTCCTTGGGTATATGCCCAAGAGTGGTATGGCTGGGTCTTGAGGTAGTACGATTCCTAATTTTCTGAGAAACCGCCATACTGATTTCCACAGTGGTTGTACAAGCTCGAATTCCCACCAACAGTGGAGGAGTGTTCCCTTTGCTCCACATCCTCTCCAACATTGACTGTCATTGGTGGTTTTGATCGCAGTCATTCTGACAGGTGTAAGGTGGTATCTCAGAGTCGTTTTGATTTGCATTTCTCTGATGATTAAGGATGTTGAGCATTTCTTTAAATGCCTTTCAGCCATTTGTGATTCTTGTTTTGTAAATTCTCTATTTAGCTCTTTAGCCCATTTTTTAATTGGATTGTTTAGTATTTTGATGTCTAATTTCTTGAGTTCTTTATATACTGTAGAGATCAATCCTCTGTCAGATGTGGGGTTGGTGAAGATCTTTTCCCATTCTGTTGGCTGTCTTTTTGTCTTATTGACTGTGTCTTTCCCCTTGCAAAAGCTTCTCAATTTCGAGAGGTCCCATTTATTAATTGTTGTGCTCAGGGTCTGTGCTGTTGATGTTATATTTAGGAAATGGTCTCCGGTGCCAATGCGTTCAAGAGTACTTCCTACTTTCTTTTCTATTAAGTTTAGTGTAGCTGGATTTATGTTGAGGTCTTTGATCCACTTGGACTTGAGTTTTGTGCATGGTGACAGATATAGATCTATTTGTAATCTTTTACATATTGACATCCAGTTATGCCAGCACCATTTGTTGAAGATACTTTCTTTTTTCCAATGTATAGTTTTGGCTTCTTTGTCAAAAACCAGGTGTTCATATGTGCATGGATTAATGTCAGGGTCTTCAATTTGATTCCATTGGTCCGTATGTCGGTTTTGATACCAGTACCAAGCTGTTTTTATTACTATAGCTCTATAGTAGAGTTTGAAGTCAGGGATGGTGATGCCTCCAGAGGTTGCTTTATCATATAGGATACTTTTAGCTATCCTGGGTCTTTTGTTTTTCCATATGAAGTTGAGTATTTTTCTTTCCAAGTCTGTGAAGAATTGTGTTGGTATTTTGATGGGGATTGCATTGAATCTGTAGATTGCTTTTGGTAAGATTGCCATTTTTACTATGTTAATCCTACCTTTCCATGAGCATGGGAGATCCTTCCATTTTCTGATATCTTCTTCAATTTCTTTCTTTAGAGATTTAAAGATCTTATCAAAAAGGTCCTTCACTTGTTTAGTTAGTGTTATCCCAAGGTATTTTATATTATTTGTGGCTATTGTAAAGGGTGATGTTTCTCTGACTTCTTTCTCAGCCCTTTTATCATTTGTGTATAGGAGGGCTACTGATTTTTTTGAGTTGATCTTGTATCCTGCCACTTTATTGAAGGAGTTTATCAGCTGTAAGAGTTCCCTGGTAGAGTTTTTAGGGTCACTTATGTATACTATCATATCATCTGCAAATAGTGAAAGTTTGACTTCTTCCTTTCCAATTTGTATCCCTTTGATCTCCTTTTGGTGTCTTATTGCTCTAGCTAGAACTTCAAGTACTATATTGAATAAATATGGGGAGAGTGGACAGCCTTGTCTTGTTCCTGATTTTAGTGGTATCGCTTTGAGTTTCTCTCCATTTAATTTGATGTTTGCTGTTGGCTTGCTATAAATTGCCTTTATTATATTTAGGAATTGTGGGGGTATTGTGTTCCCCAAAATATTGTGTATGCTAATAAACTTATCTGGGGTCAGAGAACAGGACAGCCACAATATTAAACATAGAGGTTAGGCAGTGGTAGCATACGCCTTTAATCCTAGCATTCCAGAGGCAGAAATTCATGTGTTCAAGGATACACTCAAGCATGGTGACCCACGCCTTTAATCCCAGAAAGCAAGCCTTTAATCCCAGGGAGTGGTGGTAGAAAGCAGAAAGGTATATAAGGCGTGAGGACCAGAAACTAGAGGCATTTGCCCTGGAGAGGCATTTGGCCTGGAGAAGCATTTGGCCTGGTTAAGCATTCAGGCTTCTAGCAGCAGTTCAGCTGAGAGTCATTTGGCTATGAGGACATAGAGAAGCTTCCAGTCTGAAGAAACAAGACCAGCCGAGAAGTTGGCCAGGTGAGGGTAGCTGTGGCTTGTTCTGTCTCTCTGACCTTCTAGTGTTTGCCCCAATAACTGGCCTCGGGTTTGTTTTATTAATAAGAACTTTTAAGACTCATGCTACAAGGAATGTTCCTTGTATTCCTGATCTTTCTAAGATCTTTATCACAAGGAACATTCCTTGCCATTGACAGGCTTTTACAGCATCTAATGAGATAATCATGTGGTTTTTTTCTTTCAGTTTGTTTATATGGTGTATTACATTGACGGATTTTCGTATGTTGAACCATCCTTGCATCCCTGGGATGAATCCTACTTAGTTGTGATGGTTGGTCTGTAGTTCTCTTTCTTTGTTGCATCTTTGTGTGGTTTGGGTATCAGGGTAATTGTAGCCTCATAAAAAGAGTTTGGTAGTGTTCCTTCTGTTTCTATTGTGTGGAACAATTTGAAGAATATTGGTATTAGTTCTTCTTTGAAAGTCTGGTAGAATTCTGCACTGAAACCATCTGGTCCTGGGCTTTTTTTGGTTGGGAGACTTTTGATGACTGTTTCTATTTCTTTAGGGGTTATTGGTCTATTTAAATGGTTTCTCTGGTCTTGATTTAATTTTGGTATGTGGTATTTATCCAGAAAATTGTCTATTTCTTCCTGGTTTTCCATTTTTGTGGAGTACAGGTTTTTGAAGTATGATCTGATGGTTCTCTGGATTTCCTCATTGTCTGTTGTTATGTCTCCCTTTTCATTTCTGATTTTGTTAATTTGGGTGCTCTTTGCCTTTTGGTTAGTTTGACTAGGGGTTTGTCTATCTTGTTGATTTTTTCAAAGAACCAACTCTTGGTTTCATTGATTTTTTATATTGTTCTCTTGGTTTCTATTTCGTTGATTTCAGCCCTCAATTTGATTATTTCCTGGCATCTATTTCTCCTGGGTGAGTTTGTTTCTCTTTGTTCTAGAGCTTTCAGTTGTGCTGTTAATTCATTGATATGGGATTGCTCCGTCTTCTTTATGTGTGCATTTAGAGCTATGAATTTTCCTCTTAGCACTGCTTTCATAGTGTCACATAAGTTTGGGTATGTTGTACTTTCATTGAATTCTAGGAAATCTTTAATTTCTTTCTTTATTTCTTCCTTGACCCATTGATGTTTCAGGTGGGCATTATTCAGTTTCCATGAGTTTGTAGGCTTTCTATAATTTTTGTTGTTGTTGAAGTCTAACTTTAAGGCATGGTTGTCCGATAAGATACAGGAGGTTATTCCAATTTTTTTGTATCTGTTGAGGTTTGTTTTGTGGCCAAGCATGTGGTCAATTTTTGAGAAGGTTCCATGGGGTGCTGAGAAGAAGGTATATTCTTTTGTGTTAGGGTGGAATGTTCTGTAGATATCTATTAAGTCCATTTGAGTCATAACATCTGTTAGGTCCTTTATTTCTTGGTTAAGTTTCAGTCTGGTAGATCTGTCTTTTGGTGAGAGTGGTATGTTGAAATCTCCCACTACTAATGTGTGGGGTTTGATGTGCATTTTAAGCTTTAGTAGTGTTTCTTTTATGAATGTGGGTGCTTTTGTATTTAGGGCATAAATGTTTAAAATCGAGACTTCATCTTGGTGGATTTTTCCTGTGATAAATATGTAATGTCCATCCTGATCTCTTTTGATTGATTTTACTTTGAAGTCTATTTTATTAGATATTAGGATAGCTACACCAGCTTGTTTCTTAGGTCCATTTGCTTGGAAAGCCTTTTCCCAGCCCTTTACTCTGAGGTAGTGTCTGTCTTTGAAGTTAAGGTGTGTTTCTTGTATGCAGCAGATGGATGGATCCTGTTTTCTTATCCATTCTGTTAGTCTGTGTCTTTTTATAGGTGAGTTGAGGCCATTGATATTGATGGATATTAATGACCAGTGATTGTTATTTCCTGTTATTTTTTGTGGTCCTGTTGTGTTGTCCTTCTTTGGTGTTTGTTGGTGTGGGTTTGTCTATTGCCTGAGTTTTCATGGGTGTGTTTAGCTTCTTTGGGTTGGATTTTTCCTTCTAGTGCTCTCTGTAGGGTTGGGTTTGTGAATAGGTATTGATTAAATCTGGTTTTATCATGGAATAGTTTGTTTACTCTGCCTATGGTGATTAAGAGTTTTGCTGGATATAATAGTCTGGGTTGGCATCCATGGTCTCTTAGTGTCTGCATAACATTTGTCCAGGACCTTCTAGCTTTCATAGTCTCTATTGAGAAGTCTGGTGTTATTCTGATGGGTTTGCCTTTATATGTTACTTGGTCTTTTTCCTTTGCAGCTCTTAATATTTTTTCTTTGTTCTGTATGTTTAGTGTTTTGATTATTATGTGGCGA
>CABHPR010123526.1:0-38714 GCA_902168415.1 Peromyscus melanophrys
GTGAGGGTTATTATGTCATCTTTGAAGAGTCAATGGTAGGGAGAAATGCCCAGTGCAGAGAAGTAATTTACAATTCCAGCACATCCCTAAACATTCAGCATGAAGATATTCCTATCTATTCCAGACCTGGGGCACATGTGCTCTTAATGTAAATTAAAATAATGATTTCACTTTGGGATAATAAAAAAGGTGTAATAATTTAATCTACTTTTGTAACAAGACCTTTGGCACAAATACACCACAGACATATATGTATGTGTGTATGTATATGTATATATGTGTATATATATACATATATATATATTCTGATTCAGCACATTAAAATATCAACAGGACAGACATCACCATGCTGTATCACACTGGAGTTGTGACACACACACATCACAGATCTGTTTCAGGCATTGTACGAGATATAGGGTCAACCATAGTTGTTGAAGCTTGTGCAACTCCTAGTTAACAAGGGTTAAATCAAAAAATTGGAAAACTTTTGAGTGAGTGGTTCATAAAATAGGACATACTGATTTAGTGCTTTATTTTGTGTTTGTGGTTGCATGGTAAACGTGTGTTTGAGTGTATGGGGCCACTGATGTGCTTTGACCTGTGTAGAGAACACCCTGTGTCAGTCCTTGCCTTCCACCTTGTTTGAGGCAGAGTCTCTTGTTTCTCACTACTGTACTGCCTTACAAGGAGGCGGCACCACGAGCTTCCAGAGATTCTCTTATCTCTGCTCCTATCTCTCTGTAGGAGCACTGCGATTTCAAAAGCATGCCACATCTGGTGTTTCATGGGTTTGGGGAATTTGAACTCAGGTCCTCATGACTCTATGGTAAGTGTTTCACCCATGGAGACAGCTCCCCAGTCCTTCCTCTGTAGCTTTAAAAGTAGAAGTGACCAAGTTTTGTACCCACTATGACAGCTCTTATCCAGAATTCAGAAAGTACCAATGTTGATTGAGATGTGGAGAGATTGGAACCCCTGCACAACTGGTGGGAATGCAAAATGATGCAACTGTTACAGTAAAAAGTATGGTGGTCCTAAAATAAATTTTAAAAGAGTTGTCATGTGATTCGGCAGCCTGATTTCTGGGTATATACCCCAAACGATTGAAAACAATGACTCAAACAGACACTTACGCATCCACATTTATAGTGGCATCACACAAGTAGCCAAAAGGTAAAGTAACCCAGGTGTCCACTGACAGATGAATGACAAAATGGCGCAGAGAATGAAATTAGGAGTGCGATGGAAGAACAGTCTGACACACTGTGCAAAGTAAGGCAGGCCAGTAAGAAAAGGCTGGATGACCCCACTCGTGTGAGACACTTGGTCAGATTCAGAGACAGGGTAGAATGGTAGTTGCCAGAGATTAGAAGAGAAGATGAGTAATTGTTTAATAGGCACCAAGCTTAAGTTTGAGAAGATGAAGATGCTGGAGCTGGACAGTGGTGATGGTTTCTCACAGTGTGAATTCTCTGATCTATTTATTTTTAGATGGTCACAGTGACAGGCTTTATACTTTATTACAGTAAAAAGCAACCCAGAAAAAAATGTTACATTTTACATAAATGTATTGAATTAGTCTCTCCTTTGAAAGATAACTGGTTATGAACAAGTTGCTAAAAATGGAGGTAAACCGAATCTAGTACATTCCTCCTTTGTGCAGCCATCTCCTTCTCAAAGTGAGGAGGAAAACCAACAACTATATGTTGATATAATGCATTCTTTCTCATTCCTAGGAACATTAGTAGCTGGGTACGGTGGCCTACACTGGCATTCCTAGCACTTGAGAAGTGGATGTAGGCATACTGAGAATTCAAAGCTAGCCTAGGCTATATTGCAAGACCCTGTATCAAAACAGACGGGCCCTAAAGTGATGGCTCAAAAGAACATTGGCTGCTCTTCCAGGGGACCTGAGTTTAAGTCATAGTACCTACGTGGCCTCTCACAACCAGCTAACTCTAGTTCCAGGGGATGCAGTACCTTCTTCTAGCCTCTTTGGGAACTGCATGCTTATGATGCAAACATACATGCAGACAAAAGATCCATACATATAAAATAAATAATTAAAAAGGGGAAGAGGAAGAGGGTTGGGAAAGAGGAGGAAGAGACAGAGAAAGAGGAGGAAAGATTAAGAAAAAGATGTCAGTCAAACTCAGAAGCACACAGTTGAATGGTGTTTCCATGGATTGGGGATGGGGATGAGAATGTGACTCAGGAATGGAGACATTGGTCATAGGGTACAAAGTTTGTTAGGTTAGAACAATAAATTCTGGATATCTAATGAATATCTAATGAATTGATTATGGTCAATAATACTCTAGTACTATTGAAGTTTTCCTGAAGCTTGCTATGACAGTAGATCTTAAATGTTCTCACTTCAAAATGAGAAAGAAAATGGTAATATAGAAGGTAATGTGATAAATATGGCAATTATATTGGGTGATCATCTCATAACAAATACCTACATCAAAACATCAAGCTGCATGCCTTTAAACATAAGCAACTTCGTTTTGTCAATATAGCATAATAGATCTGGGAAAAAAGAAGGACTTTTCCCTTTGATGCCAACAGAAGCTTTTTGTGGGGAGAGGGAAGGGGAGGTCAAATAATCTTTTCATTTACATGAGCAGACAATGAGTTAAAAAAAAAAAATAAGCCTCTAGATTCCTGCCCTTAACACCCAGGTCTCTTCTTCATTCTCATCTGCCAAGGAAGGTTTGTTTACCTGCCAAGAAGGTTAAGGGATTTTTTGGATGGGAAAACATAAAATTTAAAATAGAAAGAACATGTAAGTGCTTTTTAAAGATTTGGTTTTATTAGTTTTAATTATGTGAATGTATATATCTCTGTGTTGAGTATGTATAGTATGTGGATGCTGGTGCCTGTGGAGGCCAAAAGCTTTGGATCCCCTGGAGCTGAAGTTGCATGCAGTTGTGAGTTCCCTGATACTGGTGCTGGAAACCACACTCAGGTCCTCTGAATAAGCCGTGTGTGTGCTCTCAGTCCAGCCACATTTGCAAATGTCAGTCACTTGCAAGTCACGCCCTATTCATCTACCATCCCAGCAGTTGAAAGCTGACCTAAACACTCCTTAAAGCCACACACAAGAAGCTTCCCAGCACAGGCAAGCACAGCAGAGCTGCCTTGTTCCAACCCTATTTGTCCCCCTTCTCAGACAGAAACTGTCCCTTACGATGAGACTCCAGTAGCAGCTGATGTAGGCGCCATGTTGGGACTTAAAGCTGTCGTGATGAGAGTGTCAGCATGATGATATTTAATGGTTACCTTTCGGGAGAATGGTGACAGGGGGAGGTCACAGGGGGCTTTTACAGACGGTGTTACACTATGTTCCAGGATTTGAGTGCCAGTGTGTTAGTTTGTGCAAGTTTACAAGCTGAATATTTATGATTTGTAAAAGTAAATCTGTGGTCATTGCTGATAGAAATGTTATGCTCATCACTCTCACTCCACTGCCCAGAACAAGAGGCCACTCACTTAGTAAATACCTATGAATAATGGATTAATGAATGAATGAACAAACTCTTTACAAAATCTCTTTACAGAAAACCCTCTGTGGAATTCCTAAAGGTACTAAATAGTACCGTTGTAGGTACATGATATAGTACGTACAGATTCCATTCTATCCATCACATGAGGAAAATGACTAATAAAATCAATAACTGAAGAGCTCCCTAAGAAATTTGTCTACAGCCAAGTCTACACATTCTCAGCACCCTCTGACACACACTTTTGAAGCACTCCACCTGGCCATTATCACCACACGGGCCCCACAAAAGCAATATTCCCAAAGATGGCTTCCTTTTCATTTGTTGTTACTGCTGCAACAACACTGTGGTACAAGGACATTTGCCCTCAGTCCATGGCCTTCTCACTCCCCTGCAGTACATGACCAGGGCAGTTCTCTAAGACCTATTGCACTACTTTGGAAATTCAAACTGTCAAGCACAAAGTTTTAATGTCTACTATAATACTATAGCCCCAATAATATGAAACACTTAGGAATTTTCATGGGTCAGGGTTGTAAAAGCAAAATTAATCCATTTTTTCAATTGGCTGGTCAATTGTAATAATTCTAATAGCTATGACAAGGATGGTCAATGTTACTTTCCTTCTAATTCTTCTTTTCTACTGGTAATGTGGAGTGGCTTGATAAAAGTACCGCACATTGTCACATATTTAGGATACTGAAGGTCTCCTTAAGTTTCTGTGCTAAGACTCTATTTTAACTCAGCATAGAATCTGAGGAATAACTAACTCTTCCATAGTCCAAACCATCTAGAAAGGACAATCAGGATTGGGGCTTTTAGTTGAACGTAAATGTTTGACTTGGGGTTGGAGATGGCTAAGCCAGTACAGGCTCTTTCAATGCAAGCCTATGAATTGATCCCTAGCACTCATGTAAAAATTCAAACACAGTGCCCAGTACTTCTGCAGTGAGCTAGGAGGCCAAGCACACAACAAGGTGCAGAAATGAGAGACCCTGCCTCAAAACACTGTGGGAAGAGAAGACCTCTTCCGAAAAATTGTCCCCTGAGCTGTGCACGTGGGCCATAGTGTAAACCCACACTCTTAAAAGTCAATAGGAATAAAAAAGAGCACATAAAGGAATTATAGGAGCAAAAGTTTGTCCCATAATACTGTCTTGTGAATTATAGTATTGCCTATTACCAAAAAAAGCCTGAAGAAGTCAGAATTAAATGGCTTTGTAATGCATAGCATTCTTGGTGTTGAATACTCCGGCTTGAGGCTTCCTCTAAATTCATGAGAAGTCTTGGGAGGACCACACTTTCAAAGTCTTGGATAGGAAACCATGAAGATAAAAAGCCAATCCCAGGAGCTCCACCACTCCCTGACTAAGTGGTCTTGCGAAAGTTACTTGACCTGTCTAAGCCACTGTCTCCTATTTTAAAATAGGGTTGTTAGGGGAATTGAGAGGAAATGTGGTATGTGCATAGTTCCGGTACACCTGAAGCTCTCCCAAAACATTGGCTACCGTATCATTAATGCCGAAAGAATTTGCTTGTCTAAATTGTTTCAGCACCTCTGAAAGGTCTCACAGTGGAGAACGGTTAGCATAAGACAGTTTCAGAAGCAGCCCAACTTCATCAGGTTTGTCTTCAGTGACCACTGTGTTCCTTCTCAGAGCAACCCTAGGGGGAGCTCCTAGTGCGTGCTGATCCAAGGCTTCCTGCCCCATTACACTCTGCTCCACAGCTTCCTGCTAGAGCCTCGGAAAGGAAGGGCCCTACTCTTCAGAACCACACTTCTGCTATTAACCACCCAAGACCAGGGAGGGAAAATTACATTTCCCTCTCAGGACATCTTCCCTACTGATGTAGGCCGGTGCTGGAGCCGTGGGTGCTGGGGGCGGAGGAGGAGATAGGGAAGGGGTGAGGTAGGGGAGAAACTCTTGCTCATGGCGACCTCCCTCTGTGCTGGCCGGAGTTCAGGGACCGCCAGCCAGCTTCAGGTTATGAAGAGGTAGCCCGGAGCAAAGGGAAAGAAATAACCTGTCCACCAGCCCTATGAACCCTGGGAACTCTCCTGCTGCACCTGCTACCCAGAGAACACTTCTCAGAGAATGACTCCCCGGCTCTGCCTACTGCGACATCCCGTCCCCCCTCTGAGCTGTGGCAGATGCGGGCCGAGAATGTCCGGGCCCGCACACCGCGGGAACCAGCGTGCAGCGGCGCCCACCCGCGCTGCCTGGAGGGCCCGGGGCGGTGCCGGGCGCAGATGGCGCTCTCAGCTAGATGATGCTCCAGCGCCTGCAGTTACTCCAGGCTCAGCACAGCATCCCTGGGCGAAGCTGTTGTCAGATCCCACCACTGCCAGCCGGGGCACGGAAGAGACTCTTTCCAGTCTGTCTCAAACCCGGCACGCCAGCCCTGACAAGCCCCTGTCCTCAGAGGCTGGGTGTGGTGAGGGGACTGCCAGGGCCCTCACCTGGAGGCCAACAAAGCCTCCTGCAAGTGTCCCTAGCGCGCCTACTCCAATGTTTGTCCTCTTCTCCTCTGATTCCCCGAGTCCTCGCCAGGGCTGAGAGAGCCGAGGAGGGCAGTCAGTGTCGCCCCCTGAGCACGGCGATTCGCGCAGGTGTGAGCACATCTGAACAAAGCCCACGCCCAGATGTGTCCGCGGGGACACGAACGCGCGCACGCTGCTGCGCGCCCGGCGGGACTCAGGCGTTCCTTGCCCGGCGACCCTGTCTTGTGACACTCCGGGTCCTCCGCGTCCCAGCCCGGGAAGCTGTGCGCTGCCCATCTGTCCACAAGCCGACCACTAGGCAGGGCTTCTGGGAAGGCGTGGGGCGCCGGTTCCCAGACAGAAGTTGACCTGGGACCTAAGGAGCTGGTGGGCGTCCGCCGGCGACACCGGAGCTGCGGGGTCTGAGCCGCGTTCTCCCCCAGCGCGCGTCTCCTTTCTCCAGCGGGCGCCGGCGGCTGTGTCAAGGGCTTGCAAGGGAAAACCAAGTCGCCGACCTCTTTCGCCCGTGCTGCAGACGCTGCCAGACTCCAGCCTGTACTGGAGCCCGGGAGCCAGTGTCCGAGTGACAACGCGGCAGCCTCCGGCTCCTCGCTCCTCTCCAGCCACCCACCAGGACTGAGTGTCACCAGTGCCACCGCCAGACACACCCAGGGCTACTCACGTTTTCGCGCCGCGCCCACCGTCCCGCTGGGGCGCTACTGCCCAAGACCCCGGAACGCAGCTGTCGTGCGCGTTTCAGAAGCTGTCGCCTCCAGCTGCCCCAGTCCGGCTGTCCCTGCGCGGTCCCTCGGACTGCTGCGCGCGTCCGCCGGCGACCCAGGCGAAGCGCGCGTCCCCGCCGCTCCCGCCCTCCGTTCCCCTTTCCCAGCGTCGCGCTCAGGCCCCTCCCGACTCTCGTAGCGTCCCCGCGTCCCCCTCCCCCGCACTCTCCGGGCGTCGCCCGCCCCTTCCCCTCCGGGCTAACCCCCTCCCTCCCTCCCGCAGCTGCTGCTACAACGAATGGGCTCCAGCGTCGTGCGCCCTGGAGACTGGGTAGCCCCACACCTGAGCGGTCGCGCCACTGCGGATCTCAGCCACCGCGCAGCGCATGAGGTGGTGGCTGTGGGGGTGCCAGGAACGCAGGACGTGAGTGTTCAGAGGGACCGGGTGACTGGGATGTGTCTACAGAAGATGTTCCAGAAAAATGAGTGTTTTAAATGCCTCTCTCCTCGGTGTGATGCGTGGATTTGAATCACCACATCCCTTCCCTCCCTCCTTTTCTCACCTCCAATCCCCTCCTCTCCCTTCTCTTAAGTATTTCGTGCCTTTGAAACACTAGTTGAGATGGAGTGAATACTGTTTTACAGTTTTACAACTGTCTTTTCCGAATAGCCTTGAGGAAGGGTACCTTTAGCGTTTAAGTAGACGCTGTTTGTAGTAGGAATTGGGTTTCTGGAGTAGTTGAAATTAGCATTTCAAATTGCAGAATATTATACAGGTTTTTTCCCCCTTAGACATGTAGAATCTGAGTAAACACACTGTATACTACACGATTCAGGCTCTGGGGCCCCTTGCAGCACCATCCAGCGCAATGATGTCCAGGACACGTAGCTAGACACTTAACCGGCCCACTCCCCATTGCAAGCCCAGTTACAGGTACTGCCCAGGTTGACCATTTACTTTTAGAGCCTCTCATCAGCCTCCAGCCTCCATAACAGGTATTAGAAGGGGATTCGTGAATAAAAACGGATCCTGACTGTGAGTCCTGGCAGCTCCTCTGCCCTTCTGTAACTGTAATTTGAACTTAAGCTTCAACCTGCATGCACTCACGTGCACAGTGTTGTCTTCTTTCTCCGAACTGCCAAACATGCAGGACCCCCTCACACCCTCAAACAGTGCTCTCGCTGTGCCGACATTACCCACACAATTTCCTCAGTTCTGTCATTCTTCTAGACTTTGGGTCTCACTCCACCGCAATCTGTCTGTTTACTTCACCCCTCTCTGTTCACTCTCTAAATTTTCTTCTAGAATATTTTCCAAGAGCCAGAAAGGAAGGAAGAAGGAAGGAAAGAAAGAAGGAAAAAGGAAAAACAAATGATGACATGGTATCAAAAAAAAGATACAGGCTGACTTTATCTTGTTTTGTTTCCTAAAAATAAACCAAAGATCTCTGGTATGCCTAGCAATCTGCACATGACTCACCTTTTCGGGAATTTTCCTACGCAGAGGCTTATATGTGAGAATCTTTCTATCTAGAATGTTCTTTCATCTCTTTTTTTCATTTGACAAACTCTAGTTCAGCCTTCAGAGCCCTGACTTATTTGTTACCTTTATGTGAATTCCTTCCTGGGTCCCTGTGTGACATAATGTAATAGTGCTTGGTCACATGTTAATGATCTGTTTACATATTTGGCTCCAAAAATCATCCCAGGTCTTCAAGAACAATATGTCTTTGTTTTTATTGGACTTAATTTTCCATCAACAGATACGAAGCTGCAAATTAGCCATACTGACTGACACCATTCTTCACCATTCCCAGCTATGTGGTGATATCTTAGTTCCCTACCTTATACATGGCTGCTGAGAGTCATGGAGCATTCCTGCCTGTCTTTCTCATGCCCAGTTCTGTCCTCTGGAGCTGTCCCTTCACTTCAGCTACTGAGATGGGGCCTCTGTAATTTTCCTGACACGTTCATTGAATCCTGTAGGATAAACCTGTGAGGTAAAAACTTCATGGCCACCTCTCTTCAGTGCTTGGTCTGTCTCCGCACAGCAGTCTGTCCTCTGGGTACTGAAGCAACATGTCTTGTGTATCCCTTGTGTCACAATCTCACAATCTCATGCCCCTTGAACAACTCCTTCAACTTCTGCTTAGAATGACTCCCTTTTTAGGCCTCGGTGCTGGCCGATGAAGCCAACATGTGACAGACAGAATGAGGTTCTAGTGAGGTCCAGGCCAGTCCTGGTTCCTCTGAGACCAGTTAGGATAAGAGCTACTCAAGTGTATGGTGATATTTTATTTGTACTAAAATGTGACTTGTATGTTAATAAATAAAGTTGCCTGGGGGTCAGAGCTATTAGCAATCCATAGCAAAAGCTGGGCGGTGGCGGTACAAGCCTTTAATCCCAACACTTGGTAGGCAGAGCTAGGTGGATCTCTGTGTGTTCAAGGATACAGCCAGCATTGGAGACACATGCCTTTAATCTCAATACCAACCATAGAAGACCTGGAGGTCTGTACAGACAGGCAGTGACTAGGAGGTCATGTGGTTGGGTTTACAACCAATGAGAAGGCAGAACAGAAACTCTATAAAAAAGACAGACACACAGGAAGTAGGTCTCTTTTTGGAGAGGTAGGAAAACAGCGACAGTGAAGGGTAAGGTTTTAGCTCTTAGTTATTGCTCTGACCTCTTGGCTTTCATCTCTGTATTGGCTCTGTGTTTCTCAATTGATAAGACGGTTGGTTACATCTACACAAGTGTCATAATTGAACCTCAGGCAAGTGACAGGTTCTTTGGGCACAGTTCTCCTCATCTGCTTGTAGAACAGTAACACCCAGGGTTACTATGTGGTTCAATTTAAACAATGGAGAGTGTATAAGACTGTTGTGGAAATATAGTCCTCAGAGAAAAATGGCATCTATCTTTGTTACATCAGCCACGTCTGCTTGCAAGAGACCATCAGGCTTGCTCACATTGACTGTTAACATTCCCTCATAGAAGAAGGGAGTGTGTGTGTGTGTGGGGGGGTGTATTAGACCCTCACTGATCATCCATCTGTCCTAGCCATTTGTATGCAATTCTGCCCTAATTGCATGTGGCCTCAGGAGGTGCTAGAATATATTGGCTGGGGGACACTAATTGAATCGGGAGTTCCATCTATGTGACTATGGGGAAGTCACTACCCATGCTGGGTGAAGATTTCTCACTGTGGTTGTTCTGAGGTCACCATGCTCCTGTAAACTACCCCTACCTATGCTCTGTAAGTAAAACCAATAAACACCTGGGCTCCCCAGGGTGAACTTTCATGGAGCTGAACTTTTGGTTTGTCACTGGGGCCTTTTGAGGAATGGTGAGACATAAACTCTCACAATAAGGACTTCCCTAAATGCTCTGGAAATTCTTGTTTGAATAGCAATATTTGATATTTGTGGAATAAATATATGTTTCAATTAAAAAGTCAGCAAAGAAAAATTATTTGGAGGGAATGGGAACCACACTGACAGCCTGAAATTAAAATGAAATGATTTTATATTATATAATAGTTACACTCAGATGAAATTATGTAGTTTTAACTTCCTGTGTATTGTTTCTACTACATGGCAACCGTGCATTGCTAGGGCTTCTCCTCCTGGAAGATTAACGAACTGCAGGCAGAATCTGACAGATGCAGCCTAAGAACGTTTTGAAAAGGGATTAGGAAGCTGGCTGAGTGGGCAAAAGGACTTTCTAAAGCAGTCTCTGTGACTTGCTGGGTGGCACACCACACAGTGTGATGTGACTGCTTATTGCTAGGGATATACACAATCACCCAGTTATCCTTCCTCTCTCTAAGCCTGTCCTCTGGCCATCCTCTATCCAGGCTTCCCTCCACCTTCTAACAGATGAGGACTGGGAATAAGGTAAGTCTCTTGACCTGATCCCTCAGTAACAATAGAGCTTTGCAGGAGCTCACTGCTGTTAGGAGTACTTTACATTTATTAAAGTGTTTCATCTGGGGGAAAGTCTGTACAGTGCGTATTAGCATCATCCTCCATTCAGAAAATGAAGCTACTGAGGTGAAGTTCCCTGCTGGCCGGCAGCTGGTGCAGAAATGGATGGGGGTTCCTGCGGACTGGTTATGTCCCAGGGCCTCGTGGTGAAGTGTCTATTGAAAGGTTACACAGCCAGCAGAAGAGACGGGATCCAGACTTAGCACTGTGCCATGCTGCCTGCCAGTGACAGCCCACAAGTGTGTTTCTTCCCATGGGAGAAGCAGAGTGTCACTGCTTTAAAGCACCTCCACAGAGAGCCATGGAGCCCTCCAGTGGTACCTGGGGAAAACAAGCTTTAGACTCTCCTTTCCTCCTTTTCAATTCTGTCTTCCTAGAATTCTCCCCGTCCCCCCTCCTTTCCCTGTTTACTTCCTTTGCCTTCTTTTCTTATCCAAGTTTGCTTAGTCCATATCCATGCTGCAAGTCTCCCAGGAAGCCCTGCCCTACAATCTGGCCTCAAGTTTTCTGAAATCAAGCATGTGTCCAGCTGCCCTAGTCATGATCAGTGTGCCCACTGGCAGCTCACTTCCCATCTCCACCTGCTCCAACCCTGTGAAATGAGCATTTTGGACTAGGTGAACACAGAAATTTGGTTTTAGCTGTGTCCTTTTGTGGTAACGCAGAACATTTCTTATACCACCTTTCACACCCCAACAAAACTCAAATGAATGGTTGGTGAACTCTGGGTCTGAAAAATAAGAGCACTTCAAAAAGTTACATTAATATCCCAAAGTAATCTGCTACACAGATGACATTTACCTGTGTCATCATTATCTTCAGATTCTGACAGAGATATGTTAATAATAGTTATTTTTAAAGGCCATCTATTTGAAAGGACATTATAATCCAATATTGTTAAAAATTATGGTTGTTCTGATGGACAGCTCAGCTTACAAGGTGATTTCTACTGACTGCCGGCTGTACTCTTACCTGTGTGCAGTCCCTCCCAGCTACTGAGAGCTGTCAATCACTGCAATAAATACTAAGAACTCCAATGGTGACTATAACAAATGCCTAGGATAGTCGACATACAGAGCCTTGATATTGCTCACCGTTTCAGAGACTAGAGCCCATGGCCAGTCAGTCCCATTGCACTTGGTGTGGCCACACATGATGGCAAGAGAGTGTGCTGGCAAGCCTGCTCACTGTAAGCCAGGAAGCAAAACAAAGATGATGAGGACACAACTTCCTTCAAGGACACACTCCCAATGACCCGAAGCCCTCCTCCTAGGCTCCACTAAGAAAGGTTCTGCCACCTCCCAGCTAAGTTTTAACACAGGCATTTGGGAGCAGTTCAGCTCAAAGTAGCAAGTGCAGCTTCAGCCTAGTCCCAGTGAGGTGCTTCTAATGAACAGAGTTTGCCAGAGCAGTGGGTTGTCACTCCTGACTTTAGGTTACAAAGGTATCCTGATTTCTTATTCTTTTGCTCTCTTGAGCTAAGAGTCACCAGTTGCCACATAAGAGATGCCCTATGAAGATAGATGCCCTTCCTAAGGAGGCCAACAAACTATGAAGAACTGAGGTCATTGGTCCAAAAGCCAGATGGCAGCTTAATTCCATTTCAGTCAGCCCAGTGAATCCAGTTGTCCCAGTCAAACCTTGAGATGACTCTAGTCCAGGCCTGCTCCTTGGTTGTGATCTTGGGTCTCATAGAAGGTCCTAAGCCAGGGGGTTCAACGAAGCAATGCTTGGTTCTGGATCCACAGACACTGGCTGAGAAGAAATGTTGCTAAACCGCAAGCTGCTAAATCATCACAGACAGATGTTTCAGAGCATTTCAGTGTTGCTGTTTTTGCAAAACGATCAACTGCCATTGTCACAAGATACAAAATAGCACCAGATGAGGAAGCGACTGAGTGGCAGACCTGTGTGTCTTGTCTGAAGTTGACCTCAGCAGTGCCCACTTCCACACCCAGTCACACTTAGCTCCCACAGACAATGTGGGCCATCCTCAGTGTCCCACCAAGAGCTGTATCTTTCTCCTTTTGACTGCTAGCCATGGTCTCAGCTGGCCCAGTTCTTAGAGATTCCTAGTGGGTGATGGTTCCTCACTGTAGATAATAGTGGGATGTACATTTGCATGTTCATAATATGTAAGTAATATCAGAGGTGCTGTACCACATCACATGACCAGTGAGCAGTGGAAAGTTTCCACAGATGCACAACACCAGTTGCTCCTTCATATTTCTCCTTGCCATCTGCTACCCAACCACAGACTTCTGTGTGCTAGCCTGATGCCGTTTGGGCACATGTCAGATGAAGCCAGAAATTTGAGACCCATTTCTTGCCTGCTGCTTAGCAACACAGTGCCCTGACACCTATCTGAAGGAGATGATATGCAAGCAAGTGGAGGAAAGCGTGACCCGTAGTGGCTGCCATATGTGAATTTCTTTTCCAGGAACCTGTGAGTCACTATTATCTTCATGTTGGCTCAATGTCCCCATGCTCCCCAGGACCAAGGAACCGAGTTGGAAAGAAGGACATTTTCAACAGCAATAAGCATGCTCCTATAGCCAGTGCCTCCATCTGATCCCAAGTTTCCAAGATTTCTATCTACAGGAATGTATGGCAGTTCAGCAGAATGGATTTAAGACTAGTCAAGGTCAATGTGCAACCAGCCATCGCAGATAGGGTCATCAAGAACAGGAAACTGCCTTTCAGGGAAAACAGACAAGCTGAAAGTCACTCAATGTGCACCTTCCACTGCTGGCTTCAGGGGCACAGGTGACAGGTACAATGAAGGTGAATTCACCCTGGAGGAAAGAAAGTACTCCTGTGCACAACACTGAGGTCTAAATGAATGGTTGATTACCCAGATTTCTAATCTTTGGCTGTTTTGCTTCATTTTAAGAAGAAAAGGGGTCCTAGATTAGTATATATTGACATACATGCTTCTGTTTGTAACTTCCTTTTAAACTTTGATTTAAACTTTCTGATCAAGCTGTTTTAATATACAACATGAAACTTAGCATCTTAACCATTTTCAGTGTGCCGTTCAGCAGTATCATGTTGTGTGACCATTGCTACCATCTGTCTCCAGAACTGTTTATCTTACAAAGCTGCAGCTTTATATCCACTAGACATCTTCACCAGCGTCCTCTCCTTCCAGGCTCTGATAACCACTACTGCCCTTGCTGTGTCTATGAATCTGATGCTGTAAATATTTCATATAAATAAAACAATACAGTATTTTTATGACTAGTCTACTGTACTAAATGTTTATACAGAGTGTAGCATGTGTCAGACTTTCCTTCCTTAAGGCAGAATACTCTATTATATACATAAATCACACTTTGTTTCCTTGTTCATCTGTTGACAGACACTTTGTTGTGTCTACCTCTTGGCATTCATAATCCTATGAACATGGGTATATGAATATTTTGAGATCCTATTTTAAAATACTTTTAGTTGCATACACAGAGTGACATTTGCTAGTCATACAATATTTAAAAATTTCTGAGTAATTGTATTGTTTCCCACAGTGGATACAATGCTTTGTATTTCTCCCAGCTGTGCCCAACGATGACACATTCTCCACATCTTTACCAATATGTCTTTACATTTTTTTTTAAGATTTATTTATTTATTACATATACAGTGTTCTGCCTGCAGGCCAGAAGAGGGCACCAGATCTCATTATAGATGGTTGTGAGGCACCATGTGGTTGCTGGGAACTGAACTCAGGACCTCTGGAAGAGCAGTTAGTGCTCTTAACCCCTGAGCCATCTCTCCAGCCCCCGTCTTTACATTTTTTGACAATTTTATACATGTATACAATATGAGGGTTGTTGTCAGTTTAATACAACTATAGGGCACATTTTGAACAGATTTACACATTACTTTCCCTTGTCTCCCCCATCTCTTGCTCAACCCCTTCTTTCCAACTAGTCTCCCTCTGCTTCCATGTCCTTTTTGTGACCTACTGTGTGTTTAATTAGGAATGCTTGTATAGGCACAGGTGTGGGGGTCATTTATTGGAGTTTGGGCAACCACTGGGGAAAATGACTCTCCTTAAACAAGGGTGGGGCCACATGAGCATCTTCCCTATCTGTGATGGAATAGTCATGTGCCAGACCTTGTGCAGGTAATGACAGCTGCTGCGAGCTTATTGCAATGGCCATGTCCTGCCCAAAGGACAGCAGCATTTCAGAGCATTCCTCCTCATTCTCCAGCTCTTATATTCTTTCTGCCCTCTCTTCCAAGATGTTCCCTGACCCTTGGAAGTGGTGATATAGATGTTCTTCTTAGGACTAAGCACTCAACAATCATTTAGTCTTTGACCAGTTATGAGTCTCTGCATTAATCCCTGCACACTGCAAAAAAAAAAAAAAAGCAGCATTATTTTATGGATTATAAGTACTTAGAAGGTATTTGAGAGCATGTCCATTTATCAAAATAACTGTAGTAAACTACTCACTATGGCCTGTGACCTCCTCATCCATGGGCTTTGACCAGATTTATAGTACCAGGCATGAATTCCTTCTAAGGAACAAGCCTCAACTCTAATCAGAAAGCAGTTGGTTGTCCCCATAACAATCATGCTACTAATGCACAAGTGGGTATTATTGCCGGGTAGGTCCACAGCTGGGTATGACCATTGGTGACTTTTCTCCTCCCGTAGTTTGTTTAGCACCTCCTGATACTATAAATGTTAGCCAGCAAGGAGGTTTCCAATTCAGTTCCAGTGAGATTTGTGTACTGCAGCCAAACTATGAGGTATCTTTATCGATAAGGTCTTATCACCTAGTTCTAGTGGGCAACCAAGAGAAATAGCAATGCCCTGTGTTGTTTTGAGGATCTCTGGGACTATATTGCCTTGCTTCATATTGGAAGTATCTTATACATGCCTCTGGGGATTTTGTTTGTTTGTTTAAAAATTATGGCTTCTGGGAGCAGCATTATCTGATGCTGGAGAGTACCTCCATTTAAACTCATTTATTTATTCACTTATTTATATTTTTAGATCATAGCCATCTTAATGAGTGTACTGTCTTTCGGTATTTTATAGCTATTTTAATGGGTATAGTCTTTCAGTATTTTAGAGTGTATAATGTCCAGAAGATCAAGCAAGTACCATGCTTTTGAAGGCCCTATTCTGGTTCCTTTTGAGCTAATTTCACACCTCTTTCTAGTCCACACCTGAGTCCTAGGATTGAAGAATTGCACCAGGATCTTCAAATCTCTTTTTGCTTGCTTCCAACAATTACAGTTCTGCTGGTGTTCACACCTGGAGCCTGGTGTAGGAGTGTGGCAATGTCTGCAAAGGTGGGGGCTGTACTTGGGCATACAGATTCGGATATTTCACTTCATGTACTCGAGGACCCTGAAGGTTCAAGAACCAAGTCAGGGCTGGGGTCAGGGGCTGATTCTACCTCTCCAGACACAGACACATTCTATCACAGAACTGCAAAGTGTCTAAGAATTCTAAACTTTAGCGTTGACCTCGAGTCCAGGTCTTCAATTTTAAATTTCTGGACGTAGAGGTCTCCAGTTGTCTTCTTTCTTCAAGCTCTCATTTATAACAGAAGTGAATCTCTTTCCAAATGTTACAGGTACACTGAGATAGCAAAACTCACTATACAGATATTAAGGTTACTTCTGGGTATGAGTAATTTGAGTTTAGAAATGATTTATACATAGATGTATCTAGCCCTAATTGTTTTTTTCATGAGTAGGCAACAGGATGGGAGGCAAGATTAATTGAAACAATAAAATGTTCTTAAAAAATGACTAATGCTATCTTAATTTTTGGCTAAGAATACTGAATTTTTTTATCATAGTATCCAAATGTCTCAAAAATTTCCAGTTTTGATATTAGTTAATTAGCAGTATCTTAAATACCATCACAGCATATACAAAACATTGAGTATTTAAACTAATAAAAATTAGTTTTTAGTGAATATCAAGTTAGACATGTGAGAATATATTTTTATTATCTTTATTTTACAAAAATATGTTTAAAAATGTTTTATTCTTTATTAATACACAAAGTAGAAAATATTTGTTACCGAAGATCCAATATTTTTTTAATTATCAAATTTTAAATATCAATGGGTAGTTATCTGTTATGTTAATGAAACAGTTTTGTATAGAACTTAATAGTTTGTGTATTTGGAATATTACTACAGAAAAGAGTTCAACATTTGTTGAATGGGGGTCTTGAGGAGGCTTAGGGAGCCTAATCAACATGCTTAGGGGCATATAGTAAGAAGCTTCGGCTGAGATTTGAGTCAGGCACATTTATTCCTTCAGTGCATTAAGAGCCAACATGTTTGTTATCTATTGTGTATCAGATGATATGGAGCAGACACAGCAGTATGAGGGAAGAGAGGAAGAAATCCCAATCTCATGGATCTTTAAGTTCGGCAACGGGAATGGCACCAAACAAATAAATAAAGCACAACCAGGGAAAAGCTCATCCTCAAGAAGCTTTTTAAAATGTGAAGCCAAACTAATGACTCTAAGGCTGGTGGTGAAGGACATTTCACCAAGGGTTTCATGCTGAATGAATGAGGCTGAGAACAGGCTGTTACGAACAATACCAACCACAAAATTCCCCAACGTTCTGTAGAGGCCAGGAGGGTTTGGGTCCTTTAAGCAACAGAAAGAATCAGAGAGTCTGTGAGTGTAATGAAGAAAGCAAGAAGAGGCAAGAGGTGAGGTTTGGAGAGACACACAAAGCCAGAGACAGGCCTGGAGGCCATGGTAAAGAGTTTGAAACATTAAACAACACCCTTTCTCTTGTGTGATCCAGCGCATGCTAATAAAAAAATAGAACTCCGGGCTACTGGAGGATTCAGGGCTTCCGCTTCAAGATAGGGAGCAGACAGGAAGAAAAAAGATTGGATGGGGCAGGGGGTACAGGGTTTAGTAAAAAGGAGTGGAACTGAAGAGAAGCACAGGAATTAAGGATCTAGAACCCAAAGGGTAAAATGGAAGACCTCGGTTAGAGCTAAAGGACAGGCTTTTGTGATTCACATGAATGATAGGATCATTTCTTCTAATTCCGTGACTAATGTCTTTGGAATTTTGATAGGGACCGTGTTTGCACCTGCAGGTTGCTTTTGATACCACAGCCAGAGCTACACTATTAATTCTGACAATCCATGAGCATGGGAGGTCTATTTTCTGGGTCTATCTTCAATCTTTCTTCAGTGACTTACATTGTAGAGTCTTCTTTTTCCTATTTGGTTTATTATAGAAAAAAATTTTAAATCTATTGTTAATAGATTTTTTTTCTGATTTTTTTTCTTGGCAACTTCATTATTGGATTATTTGAAAACTATTGATTCTTATATGTGGATTTTTTTAATTTTGCTATTTTTCTCAAAATGTGTAAAAATTTGAGTTTTCAGGCTAAGTCCTTAGGGTCTTTAAAGAATGAAATTACATCATCTGCAAATGGAAATAATTTGAATTCTTTCTTCCCTGTTTTTACTCATTCTCTCTCTCTCTCTCTCTCTCTCTCTCTCTCTCTCTCTCTCTATCTCTATCTCTATCTCTATCTCTATCTCTATCTCTCACTTGATTTACTGCTCTGAAAATTCACTGAGTGTGAAAAGAGCATGCATGTGTATTGTTCCTAAAGTTAGAGGAAATGCTTTCTACCTTTCCCATTTAATGAGACCTAAAGGTTTGCCATATAGCCTTTATTGTGTTAAGGTATGTTTCTCCTATGCCTTGTGTTTTTTTTTTAGGGATTTTATCATGAAAGGACACTGAACTTTATCAAAGGACTTATATTTTTGCATCTATTAAGATTCTTCTCATGTCTGTTGCTAACTTATGCACTGTATTCCATTTATCAATATGTGGAAGCCCTTCATGTGAATATAAAACCAATAACTTTCTATGTGCTATGACCAGATACAAATAAAAAATAGATACGAAACTGAAAAACTATATAGTTATAAAATCTGCTTTATTCTACCCTTTTTTGTTTGTGTGTTTTTTGGTTTTTGTTTGTTGTTTTTTCAAGACAGGGTTTCTCTATGTAGCACTGGCTGTCCTGGAACTCACTCTGTAGACCAGGTTAGCTTTGAACTCAAGAGATCTGTCTGCCTCTGCCTCCCAGGTACTGGGATTAAAGGCATGAACCACCACACCTGGCTGTATTTGCATATTTTTACAATGTAAAATACATTGCTCACTGCATTATTTTTCACCGTGTATATTCATTAAAGAATGTGTTCATTGACATACTGAAACAACATACAGACAAGTTCATAATAGAGATGACAAAAAATATCATTTAGATGACCAAGAATTTCCAATTTACGAAAATAAAAGCAAGTCCCACAGAAATACACCTTTTGGATTAGTGGGATGACTCAGTTGGTAAAGGTGCCTATTGCTAAGCTTGATATACTGAGTTCTGTCTCTGGGACCCACATGGTGGAAAGAAAGAACCAACTTCAGCAAGTTGTACACACACACACACACACACACAGTAAATGTGTTAAATGTAAAAGAAATACAAAAAGTGCAAATTTCCACTGTGATCAATACTTACTAATTGCGTCCACTCTTCACGCCAGCTTCCACCCATCCTTATTATTTGGAAAGCAGTGGAGAGGCCCTGAGCTGGGAGGCCAATGACTTCGGCCTTTTTTAGTGCTGTATGTTGCCCAAGTTCTTTGTGGAATAACTGCTGGCCTTGTCAAGGCCAGACAATAGTTAGAATAACATGAGGAAGCATGCCTGCAGATACTTTAGAATGACAAGCCTGCAGATACTTTAGAATGAGTAGATATTGCTCAGCAAGAGAACAAAGCCCAGCCTTCAGATAAAGGAACCTTCTGTTCTGTGCCCAAGGGGCTCTACCAGAGTCCCTGTTGAGATATAAGACAAGCACATGTGTGAAGGAGGTTTTCTTCAGGCACCAAGTGAAAGGACATGACAGACCTGTAATCTGTGACACTGTCTAGAGAGGGAAGGGATCCCAGCACAGGGGACAAGTTTCACTTTCAGAAGGTACTTTTAAAAGCATTTCGGGCCGGGCGTTGGTGGAGCACGCCTTTAATCCCAGCACTCGGGAGGTAGAGCCAGGCGGATCTCTGTGAGTTCGAGGCCAGCCTGGACTACCAAGTGAGCTCCAGGAAAGGCACAAAGCTACACAGAGAAACCTTGTCTCAAAAAACCAAAAAAAAAAAAGATGAAAGGCCAGAACACATGCAGCAGTGCTGAAGTGTGAGGTACTTCCAAAAAGCCTGTGGCAAACTGAATTGGAAACATGTAATAAGATAATAAAAATAACTGTTTTAGTTATTTACTGCTTAGTTAGAATTTCACTTTTGGTGACCCAGGCTCAGAAAGGTAAATACCACATTCTCTCTCATTGGCAGATCCTCACTTCCAAATTTTATGTATATGTATTTATGTAGAAGAGTGTATGATCGACTCTAGACACCAGAATAGAGTGCAGGAGAAGGGCAAAATATTCTCAAGCGGTTTTGTGTAGTAGAAAGTGACCTAGTGAACCACAGATAAGTAAATAGAAGTTTTAGCTCCGTGTTTTAAAATCAAAATAATCCATTTCATAAATTTTTTTCATAACATTTCTGTTTTTGTAGTTTTGGGTATTCAGATTTTTTTTGTTTTTTTATTTTATAAATTAATTTAATTTTACATATCAGCCACGGTTTCCCTTGTTCCCCCCCCCCCCCGCCTTCCCCCCATCCCACCCCCCATTCCCATCTCCTCCAGGGCAAAGACTCCCCTAGGGATTAAGTTCAACCTGGTAGATTCAGTCCAGGCAGGTCCAGTCCCCTCCTCCCAGGCTGAGCCAAGTGTCCCTGTATAAGCCCCAGGTTCCAAACAGCCAGCTCACGCACTGAGGACCGGTCCAGGTCCAACTGCCTGGATGCCTCCCAAACAGATCAAGCTAATCAACTGTCTCACTTATCCAGAGGGCCTGATCCAGTTGGGGGCTCCTCAGCTATCGGTTCATAGTTCATGTGTTTCCATTCGTTTGGCTATTTGTCCCTGTGCTTTTTCCAATCTTGGTCTCAACAATTTTCGCTCATACAAACCCTCCTCTTTCTCGCCAATTGGACTCCTGGAGCTCCACTTGGGGCCTGGCGGTGGATCTCTGCATCCGGTTCCCTCAGTCATTGGATGAGGTTTCTAGCACGAAAATTAGGGTGTTTGGCCATCCTATCACCAGAGTAGGTCAGTTCGGGCTTTCTTTCGACCATTGCCAGTAGTCTATTGTGGAGGTATCTTTGTGGATTTCTAGGGACCTCTCTAGCACTTTGCTTCTTCCTATTCTCATGTGGTCTTCATTTATCATGGTCTCTTATTCCTTATTCTCCCTCTCTGTTCTTGTTCCAGCTGGGGTCTCCTGCTCCCCTAAGCTCTCTTTCCCTCGAGCCTTGCCCTTCATTACTCCCACTCACGTCCAGGTTGTTCATGTGAATCCCATCCATTTCTCTGTCATTGGGCGATCCCTGTATCTTTCTTGGGGTCCTGTTTTCTAGGTAGCCTCCCTGGAGTTGTGAGTAGCAGTCCAGTCATCTTTGTTTTACATCTAGTGTCCTCCTATGAGTGGGTACATACCATGTTTGTCTTTCTGAGTCTGGGTTACCTCACTCAGGATGATTTTTTCTAGATCCATCCATTTGCCTGCAAACCTCATGATGTCATTGTTTTTCTCTGCTGAGTAGTATTC
The DNA here is from genome assembly GCA_902168415.1 of Peromyscus melanophrys. Taxonomy (NCBI): domain Eukaryota; kingdom Metazoa; phylum Chordata; class Mammalia; order Rodentia; family Cricetidae; genus Peromyscus; species Peromyscus melanophrys. Next base: position 21,412 of record CABHPR010123526.1, read on the forward strand.
CATTGTGTATATGTACCACATTTTATTTATCCATTCTTCAGTTGAAGGGCATCTAGGTTGTTTCCAGGTTCTGGCTATTACAAACAATGCTGATATGAACATAGCTGAGCAAGTGCCCTTGTGGTATGATTGAGCATTCCTTGGGTATATGCCCAAGAGTGGTATAGCTGGGTTTTGGGGGGGGTATTCAGATTTTTTCCTAAGCAATCTTCTGGTTGTGAAAATTACTCAAAAGAAGGTTAAACTGAACACTCTTTTATTGAGATGATAATGGTCATGTGGAGTTGGATACAGCAATTTTCCATGTGCTATCACAGGCACATGGAATGCTATTCTGAAGATCAGGGTGTCAAAATTTTATGTGCTAAAAAATGAGAATACTGCCAGGCAGTGGTGGCGCACACCTTTAATCCCAGCACTCAGGAGGCAGAGCCAGGTGGATCTCTGTGAGTTCAAGGCCAGCCTGGTCTACAGAGCGAGATACAGGACAGGCACCAAAACTACACAGAGAAACCCTGTCTCAAAAAACCAATTAAAAAAAATGAGAATACTACTGTCAATCTATACTATTTAAACTTCACCACAACACTTGAAGAATGTAATTCTTCATATAGTCTATCTACAGATAAACCAAACTAATGTGGTCTAATGTTCCACTGTTTCTAGCTTTGAGTGTTAAGCACTGAGCATTTTCCACATAATCAAGCATGGCAAGGGATACATATGGCATGTTTAGATGTATGTGGGTTAACTGTATGGTCATTCAAAACCAGCAAAATAACAGCAACTGTGATGTACCAGAATGTAGTTTCAATGACTGAGAGCACAAGTTAGTTCTAAATGACTTAGTTCTACAAGCATTATAGAAGAAAAAGCACATTAAGACTAATCTGAAAAGCAGAGAGAGATGTAAACTTCACTGGTTTTTACTTTGTCAACTTGAGAGATTATTAAGAATTCCTTTGAGTGGTCATATGCTACCACCAACAGAAAAGCAAAATGGTTGTTACCCTAGAATACACTCTTCCAGGATTTGAGATGACTCAATAGTACAAAAGAGAAAAGTAAAACCTTTGCTTAACAAGGTATTATAGATGAAAACCAAGAATATCACCTTTTTCTTAGTTTCTCTAGTTTGTCAAGATACGGCTTTCCCTCCCTCCCTCCCTCCCTCCCTCCCTCCCTTCCATAGCTAGGCCTACCTCCAAATAAACATTCAATGTGATATGATTAATATATGATGATTTGCCTGTCCTTTCTTCTAGATAACTGGATGAACTTTTGGATTACTGTCAATCACTTTGTCTTTCACAAACATAGCAGTAATATGTTCTACAAGAAAGAGTACTTGGTGGCTGTTATTTTTTAAAGATTTTATTGTGTTGTCTTGCTTTGAAATAGGCTCTATTATGTAGCCCTGGCTGTCCTAGAACTCACTCTGTAGACCAGAATGACCTAGAACTCAGATATCTGCCTGCCTCTGCCTCCTGGTGCTCGGATTAAAGGTATTTGCCATCATTTCTAGCAAAGATTTTATTTATTTATATTTATTTTGTATATGTGTGTTTGTGTGTGTGTTTATGAGTGCAGGTTGCTGAAGAGGCCAGAGGTATGAGATCTCCCTGGAGCTGGAGTTACTGGTGGTTCTAAGCATCCTGATGTGGGTGCTAAGAATTGAACTCAGGTCCTCCGGAAGAGCAGTATGTGTTCTTAACTGCTAAGTCATCACTTCAGCCTTTGTTAACTGTTTTATTCTTCTATGAAATAGATAATAGTTTTACTTTGATCACTGAAAAGTACATTAAATCAAGTATTTAAGTGTGTAGATATTACAGTATCTGAAAGGATATGACAATATTTTTAATCCTAGATACAGTATTTAAATTTGGAAGGATTACAGACATAATCATACTACGGTTTTAACTTCCCTATGGCATTGAGAAAACAGTCAAAAACCAATTTGTCCTATCTTCATCTTAGTGATATTACAAATTAAGAACAGTGATAATACTTATAACTTACAAGGTTCTTATGAAGACTTTTAAATGTCAGTTATTAGGCTATCATCCGTTTTTGACAACTTAACCTGTTCACATTAAATCAGAATGTAATCTTTAAAATGTATCCATATTACTGTCCTGTCTTGTTGCTGCAACAAAATATCTGAGAAAGGTAACTTAAGGAAGAGTTTATTTAGGCTCATATCTTGAAGGTTTTTTTCTATCATGGATGGCCCAGGAAGGCACTGGGAGAGGGGCATGAGGCAGCTGCTCACATCGCATCTGCAGCCAGAAAGCAGAATCTGCAGCCAGAAAGCAGAGTGGTGAATGCTAGTGTTCAGTTTCTTTTCTTTTTCTCCAGTCCAGGATGCCAGACTACAGGATGGTGCTATCACAGTTGCCGGTTTTGCCATCTTGAGTAACCTAGTCTAGATAATCCCTCACAGGCATGCTCACAGAATTACCTATGTGACTCTAGATTCTGTCAATTTGACAGTATTAACTGTCACATTTCACAGTATATAGTGCCTAAAAGCAAAGAATAAGATATAATAGTTTTTCATATATATATAAAATGAAAGAAAATCAACATCAGTCAATATTTTACATCCTCTGCCCCCCTGAGGCAGAGCCTCGCAAAGCCCAGATTGGTTTTGGACTCACCATGTAGCCCAAGCTGGCCTTGAGAAGTCCTGATTATCCTGCCTCTGCTTTCCAACTGTTGTAGTTACAGGTCTGCACCATCACACCTAGCTTACTCTTTCATTTTTTACTGTGTGTGTATACACAGGCACGTTTGCATGCATGCACATGCATTCTGTCTGGTGATCAGGGATCAAATTGTATTCTGAGTATTCAACTTAGATTATCAGGCTTGGGGGCAGGTGCCTTTATCCATTGGGCCATCTCATTGGTCCAATATTTTATTTTTAACGAACTAATTAACCAAACTAGGAATGTGTATCTGTGGGGTGTGATGAGTTTGGATCTATTCACATCAGTTGAATACAAGTTATAAGGGACAAAGCAATCAGTGTAACTTCTGAGAGGCACATTTATCAAACTGGTGGACCAACACATGCAAACAGTCTAGTCCAGGGGCATCTGTAGTCTGGGAAGCCTTTTTGCATGGTAGATAGCTCCTGCCTGGAACAGAACAAACTGTTTTTTTAATGCGCTTCCTATTTCCTAGTCATGAAAGAGTAATTGCCATAGATTTGCTTCAAAAAGTCAAATTAAGTGAACAATTCTTTTGTATTTAAACTTGGCAAGAAACAACAACAAAAAAGAACACAGTGCAATGAATGTGAGAAGAATTTGTTGGGATAGAACCAAAGTGGAATTTTCCAAATGGTTTATGCATCCTAACTACACAGAGGACATCTTCAATTTCCTGTAGAAGAAATTCATTGTAGGCATTTGTGGCCATTCTGTAGACAGACAGCTCCTTCCGAAAGGCTGCAATGTTGGCATACTGGGTAGGAAAGCTCAGGCATCATCTCCTCCAGCCCCTTCTCTGCAGATCTGTGAGTCCTTTGGGAGGTGTCATCATGAGGACAGCACCACTATATGGTACCACGGCACCTAGGATGGCTAAAGAAAGACAGGAGATATGTCCACAAAATTGAATACTGAGATAATCTACTTTTGCAAAAAGCTCTAAGGTCATGAAGACTGAGGTGATATGTACTAGGATAAGTACATTTCCTCACCAACTGAATCCAACATCACAGATTCAGTTCAGTAAGCTGGATCTGAAGTCGTTCTACAACATTCTGGGAAAGTACATTCTAGTTAAGATGATGGTGTTTTTCTAAGAGTGTGTAGTGGTCCTAGCTCTACTTTTCTAAGCCCTGGTACCTTGCTTTTGGACACAGAGAGTTCTGCTTTCATTACAGAATGAATGTTCTCTCAGGGAATTACTCAGTTCTTTGGATAATCAGTACCAGTGGGGATAAGAGCAAACAAAAACTTGTATACTCCACAAATGGCTAGACTTTGTAGGATCAAAGAGCGCAGGTAGTGCTCAAGGTATGTGGCTGAAGAAAGAAACCAGGCATTGATTACCCCTGGCAATGACCAGCAAAGCACAACCAAGGCAAGTGGTCTGAAGCTACACAGCACAAACTGCACCAGGCTAGTGCAAGAGAAGCTCACAAGGCACACCTGTGTGGGCCACACAGTTAACAGCTTGGGCCTGAAACCTATTGCAAGGAATTCCCAGAATATGCAGATTTCCAACAGTTTCTATTTTTCTTACACTAGTCAGTCTAGCTGTGTAAGAGCTTATTTGTATTTACAGTCTAAAAAGGATTGTTTTAATTATCTTCTGAGATCACTGGATGCTTATTTATCTTATACCTAAAATATGAATGAGGAGTCACAAAACTTGACAATTGGCTTTCCTCTTCTCACCAACTGTCCACTGTCCCCACAGTCACGACAGAGGCTGCATGCAGCAGACAGCAGATGAACACCCCAGCCCCCATCGCTCCCCAGCTCTCACCCATCTCATCACTTCAGTGAGCCAGCACTGCAAGCAGCACGGCAACACGTGTGGGCAGCAGGGTCAGTGCTAGTTTATGTGGATAAGTACACACCTTGGTTTCATTTTCCATAGGAAATTTCAACACAATGTAAATATTTACAAAGGAAATAATACAGCAAAGAAGAATTTATTTGGCCTACAGAACCAAGTTTTGACTTTGGTAAAACCCAAATAGTTAAAGGGATTACTGAAGTAAATCTAAGTAGACTAACATTTCTTCATAAATGCTACAAGGAATTGGGCAATCATTATGAGCAATATAAAACTTTAAAATGGTATTAGCCTTGCACAGCTGATCACTTCAATAGTTTATTTTTGTTAATGATAAGAATATTTTCTCAGTAAAATCAAACAATTGATTCTGTAACAGTGAATGAGAAGACAGCATTCGTTCTAGAAAAGTGAACATTATCTTGAAATCTCAAGAGGAAAGTTAGTTCACTGGAAATTCACTGATCTTTTTAAATAGAAAACTGCATCCAGTTCTTTTCTATTTCAAACATACAGGTACTTTAACACAGAAAATCCCATTTTCACATCTCTTTAAAGGATATTACAGTGAAAGGTAACACATGGATTGTAGGTGCACTTAGTGAAATGCTGAGTAGTGTAAATGTCAAAAGAAATCAGCTTTTGACACAAAAGAAAATCAATGGTCACACAAATTCCACATGATTTAGACAACTAAAAGCAAAGCACAAAGTACAAGACTTCCCATTTCTTGTTTGGCACATATCTTAATAAATTTTCAAACATCAAACAATTTAAGACCAATAGATACTAAAACCAACTAGCACAGTAATAAAATGCCTAAAGGTTATGAACATCTTAAGTACTTAATTTCCATATGACTTCTGTAACCAAACATATCTTCTATGAGGTGCAACCTGTTCAAAGCATGTTTCAGGATTTCCCACAATTCATTCAGTATCCCACAGAAAACTCATGTTGAAGCACACAGTTCCGCACTAAATTTGGTGGGTCTTCTGATGGGCTTCACTTATGAGAATATATGTATATACCCTTCTCACAATTTTGAAAAGAATGGAAGGCCTTCGTACATGTCAGTTTTTAATTTTATCCAATCATTGATCTTCTGAAGAGTTGTTTTCTCTTGACTTAATATTTTTGCAACTTTTTTCATCTTTTGTTCATTTCTTTCTATATACTTCATCCCTTCCAGCTGCAGCTGGTCCAGCTTTTCATTTCGACTTTCATCTAGGGGTATGTTTTCACACATGACAGGATTGAATCTAAAATAAGTATCAGGAGGTAACAGACCGTCCAGCATTATATGGACTTCTGTTAAAACAAAAAGGAAGGAGAGAGGGTGGATAAGAAAAGGTGTGAGATAAGTTATTTTGGAATGCTCCATTAATTTTTTTCTTCATTTAAAGTTATCTTCATTTTAGGCACATTATAAACGCGGTTTTAATACCCCAACTCACAATAGGTTCAAGGAATCCATAATAAGAACAAATCTACAAACTGCAAATCACTTTCCAAATACTTTATATATTCTGCTCAATTAACGATCTTGCTTGACGACTCTCTTTCCCTGATAAAATGCCTTACCTTCCTTTTGTTTTTCATTTTTTTGGGAGACCATCTTCACTGGGCTATATATTTATGCATATTAAAATTCATCAGTTTTAACTGTGTAATTTGAAAAAGTTTGGTAATGGATAAACATTTGTTTTACTACCACAAGTCATGAGCATTCTTATGACCTCCAAAGGTTTCTGAGTCTCCAGTGAGCCATCTCTTACCCTCCTCCTTTTTAAAGAATGTCAGACAAACAGAATCATGTTGGTTGTCTTGTGCTCCTCTTAATCAGTCATATATATATTTACTACTTAATCAGTAATTGCTTAGAGTGGACCATATAAAACTTTTTTTTTGTATTTCAACAACAATTTATAATAAATTATTATGTTTCAATGTAATTCTTGCATCTGTTTTCAAAGTTAATTATCACAATTAAACCTCTATATTTGTATCATTAATTAGAGCATAAGTACAATGAAGTAACATTTCACATCTTCTAAAATTTCCAAAAGAACTCACCACTATCTGAAATATAGACTTAGGCAGTATGAGATTGGCTCATTAAAGACTGTCTGTAGTAGATTATTATTTTAAGGTGTGTTACTTTTGTTTACGTTGCATTTGTTTAGCTCTGTGAAGCTGTGTTACTGTGCCTGTCTAAAACACCTGATGTAAAGAAATGGCCAATAGCAAGGCAGGAGAAAGGATAGTGGGACTGGCAGGCAGAGAGAATATACAGAAGGAAAAATCTGGGAGAAAAGGATCAAGCTAGCAGTCAGAGAAGGAGAAGGACTTGGGGGGCCAGCCACCTAACTACACAGCAAGCCACGGAGTAGGAGTAAGATACAGAAGTAAGAGAATGGGAAAAGCCCAAAGGCAAAAGGTAGATGGGATAATCTAAAGTTAAGAAAAGCTGGCTAGAAACTAAGCCAAGCTAAGGCCGGGCATTCATAAGTAAGAATAAGCCTCCGTGTGTGACTTATTTGGGAGTTGGGTGGCCGGCCCCCCAAAAAAGAATAATAAAAAAACAAAAACTGTCTGAGCCGATGGCCTACCATAAGAAAATTTTATTGAATCATCACAAATGCAAATTAAAAGCACAAAGTCACACTATAAGGTTGGCTCTTATCAAAAGGTAAGAGATAAGTGTTGCTGAAGATGTGGGAAAAAGGAGGAATGCAAACTCGTACAACCACTATCAAAACAACACGAAGGTGCTACACAGAAATAGAAATATAACTACTATATGAACCAGAAATCCCACTCTGGGTATATATTTGAAGGAAATGAAATCAGAATCTTGAAGAGGTATTTGTCATCCCATGTTCACTGCAGTATTAACAATAGTCAGGATATGCATTCCAGTATGTATTTTACATGCAGTAGGATTTTAGCTTCAACAACATGGATGAATTTGAAGGACAATGAACTTATTGAAACAAGCCAGATATATAAAGACAAATAATGCATGATATTTGTATGTAGAATCTAAAATAGTCAAGCTTAGGAAAAAGAGAGTATTGAATGCTAGCTGTCCTGGAGTTTAAGGATGGGGAAGATATTGGCTAAAGGGTATAGACTTTCAATTACTGCAGCTGAATAAACGCTAGTGTTTGAATAAACAGTATGGTAATCAGACTTAATCACACCAGGAGATGGAAACATTTATCTTGTAGCAACTGTTATAGAATGTACTTGAATTTAAGCAAGTTGTACACCTTATATATACAGTTTTTGTCAATTTTAACTGAACAAAGTGAAAAAGAAATCTTATGAATTCAGCAAAATTTCAGAGAGTGAAAAAATGCAGTTTGTCATGTTTTTGTAGGTTACCTTTTAAAAGATAGAAGTCCTTAACAGAGAGCTGAAGAACCTCACTAAGTTCATGATTTAACTAAAAGCATCCTGATACGGAGAGACTGGCTTAAACATGGAGCTGTTAACTACTACTTTAAGAAATTAATAACACATTTTAGGATCTAAAAGCAGTAAGGTTAAGAGATCTAAATAAAGCTTAAGGTTCAAAATTCAAATTTCAAAATTCAACAGACACTTGCCAAAGGCTCAGTATGTGCTAGGAACTGGAATCAGCAATAAACTTGATAAGGCAAGATAAGCATTTTTGCATTTTAAGGTGTTGAGGATGAATCTCGGGGCCTCACAAATGTCAGACAAGGACTCTTAATACTGAGCTATACCTCCACCTTTTGCCTTACATTCTAATGGCACAGAGAGACGTGCAATAAATAAATATGTAATATATAGCCGTAAGAAGATAAGTACTTTGAGAGGGAGAAAGGAAGGGAAGCAGATGGGTAAGTAAGTGGTTGGAATAGGATGGTGAAGAACTGGAGAAGTGGTCTGGAAAGGTCTCCTGAATGAAGCAAAGGCCACACATGTATCTGGGCAGAGGGCCTTACAGGGACAGTACAGCAATAGCGGAAGCCAAGAGGCCCATGAGTTCTTACAGAGTATGGAGAGTAGTAAGAATTAATGTGGCTAGATATATTTTGGGGAAGAAGAGGCACATTCAGGGGTTCAGTCTTACACGGTCTGGTAAGTTTTAGTGGAAGATGGCTTTTGGATTTTGTTCCACAGACAGGAAGCCTAGAAAGCTTTAAGAACAGGAAAGATGGCTGATATTTTGAATAGACTTTAAATGGGCCACTTTAAGAAGACTACTCTAGAAGGGCACCAAAAGCAGAAACAAGAATGTATTCTAATGCCAGGTGACTTCCACATTTTTCAGAATCCAATTGTCTTAGTCCTCCAGTTGTCTCATGGTTATTATACGAACATTTAAACCCACCTATCTTTGTTGTTTTTCCTTTTCCTTAACCATCAAGTCTCCACCTGAGCTTTTGTCCAGGTCAGCATTAGATAGTTCTCTAACTCTAAGAGAAGATGGCACTAACTTCCAGGAGCATGCTCTCTTTAGGGTCACTGAACAAGGGAAGGGTGAGGAGCTCCCGTGTGCTTTCTAAGCACACAAGACAGACCTAAACCACTCTTTCACAGTTCAGATTACATGTACCCAAATCAAAACAATGTAAACTGAAGTGTCTCAAGGTAGCACAGAAAAACTAACTGTAGTAGTTTAAATGTAATTGAATCCCATAAGCTCACAGGGAGTGGCACTATTAGGAGGTATAACTTTGTTGGAGTAGGTATGGCCATGCTGGAGGAAGTGTGTTACTGTGAGGGCAGGCTTTGGGGTCTCCTATGCTCAAGCTATGCCCAGCATGTCACACAATTCACTTTCTGTTGCTTGCAGATCAAGATAAAGAACTCCCAGCTCCTTCTCCAGCACCATGCGTGCTTTCATGCTGCCATGATGATAATGGACTAAATTGCTGAAACTGTAAGCCACCCCAATTAAATGCTTTCCTCTGTAAGAGTTGCTGTGATCATGGTGTCTCTTCACAGCAATAGAAACCCTAAGACACTAACCCTCTGTATCTGTAGCACTGCTGATAACATTAGAGAGCTTGGTCTTCAGGCTTGTGTATGTTGATGTATTTCTCACATCACTCTCATACCGTCCGGTGCCCAGGGATACTATACACTCTAATGGTGCATCGGGCCAGATACATTTACACTCATGCATGGCCAGGGCTGAAGGGTTATTCAGAAGCAAACCTCCATCCTGTAAAACAAAAGTCACAAGATCAGTCAGTTCAGTACTTACTACAGGGAAAAGCTAACAGTGTAGTGAGCAATTTACAAGAGTCCCTTCAAATGATTTATTCATATACTACAACTGCAAAATCCACCATCTAAGATGATAAATTTTAGTTTCCTATTTTCAACAATTTTTGGATTGCTTTGTATATGCTGCTTAAAAATACTGAGATGAAATGAAAAACCTAAAAATTTTCATGTGTATTTATTTATTGATTGTGTGTTCACACACATAGAGGTCAGAGAAAAACTTTTGCCATATGGGTCCTGGAGACTGAAACCAGGTCACCAGACTTTGTAGCAAACACCTCTACCCACTGAACCATCTTGCTAGCCCCTGAACTATACAATTTTAAAGACACATGAGAATAGTTAGTAGTTAATAATAACAAAATAATCTCCCACAAGTTCAACATAATCAAATTAATTGAAATTTAAACAAAATAATTTTAAAGTATCATATCCACAGTACAGCTATAAACTGAAGAATGTAGGAAAAAGTTTGAACTTTTAAGTCAGTGGTTCTCAACCATAGGCTGTGACCCCTTTGGGGGCAGAACAATCTTTTCCCGGGAGTCACCTAAGATCACTGGAAAACACAAATATTTACATGATGATTCATAACAGTAGCAAAATTACAGTTATGAAACAGCAATGAAAATAATTTTATGGTTGGGGATCATCACAACATGAGGAACTATATTAAAGGGTCATATCATTAGGAAAGTTGAGAACCACTCTTCTAAGTGTTTTTCAGTATCAACATGATTTTGAAGAATTCAAAAGTAATGTAAAATATGTTGATAGAATAATATAAAAATAAAAAAGTATTTAAAACTATGGCCAAACTATAATAGAATGAATCACACAATAATATTTAAACATATTTCATTACTATATTAATATTGATATTAAAATCTAGGGACATACATCTAACTACAGATATTTTAAGTAACTGTGTAGGCTTTTTCCTATATGGTTTTCATATGTATTCCATTGTAGATGTATGATTTGTATTTCAGTGGTCTACTTTTTTCCTGTTAGTCACTATCTTTTGAGTTTCTAAGATTACTTCTGTAAAGCAAAAGTTTCTAATTTTGATGAAGTCCTGTGTACTAGTGATTTTTTTGTGGATGGACAGTTGACTTTTGGTTTATGTCAAGGTTTTTGGTGTGTGTCTGTGGGAGAGAAGATGGGGGCAACAATAGTGACTACTTCAAAGCAATTTGTTGAGAAGAGTATCCTTGGGCTGCAGAGATGCTTTCCTGGGTAAAGTGCCTGCTATACAAGCAAGAAGACCTGAGTTCAATACCAAGCACTTAGTAAAAGCCAGGTTTGGTGGCAAATGTTTTGTCTGTAACCTCAGCACTGGAGGGTAGAGACAGGCAGGTCCATAGAGCCTACTGACCAGCCAGTCTAGTCAACTGGTAAGCTCTGGGTTCAGTGAGAGACCTTGTCTCAATAAACAAGGTGGAGAGCAAAGACACCTGATGTCAACCTCTGGTATTCACACAAACTGCTCACATGCACTATACACACATGCATAGCCTGTCCCGCAAAAGGACTATCCTTTCTTTGAACTGCTTTGTATCTTTATCAGAGTTAAAGGCCATATGTATATAGGTCTATTTCTGGACTATTCTATTTTATTCTCTCTCTCTCTCTCTCTCTCTCTCTCTCTCTCTCTCTCTCTCTCTCTCTCCCCCTCCCTCCCTCCCTCCCTCCCCCACTCTGACCTAACTTCCTCAAATAATATTTAGCATGTGCTCACACTAGAAGGCAGATATATAAAATATTAATGATCACTCATATGAAGTTTTATAATATTTTTGAGACTACAGGGAAACATAAGGCCATCACATTCTGAGAAAAGCAGTCTGGTTACATCTTTTCATTGCTTATTCCATTATACTTTTTAGTATGGGCTGTTAGTTGTCACTTTATGGTCTAATTTCCGTCTCTGAATTGCTGACCACCACCGTCTTCACTACATGTCTTTGAAAGACTATGGTGTATATTTTTATGCTGTGACTTTCATTAGACAATATTCTTTTAAAAGACATCTCTTGTTGGGCACGGTGGTATACATCTGTTAGCCCAGCTCTCTGGAGACTGAGGAAGGGGGATTGCTGTGAGTTTAAATGCAATCTCAGCCACACAGGTAATACCAGGACAGAGGGGCTACATAGCAAGCCCCTCTATTAAACAAAGTAACAACAGGATATATTTCTTATCAATAGGTGTGACCATTTAACACCATGGCTCTTTCCATGGTGCTGAATATTGACAGTCTCTGAAACTGAAACGAAAGAACACTGGTCTATGAAAGGTCCAAATCTGGGATAAAAGAGAAAATACTTCACCCTGTTTGCCACTTGATGACTGCAGCTGTCCTAAGATCACTGACATCTCTCTTCTCAGCTGAGTCCAGGAAGAGGGCATTTGTACTGAGAACAGAACTAGGAAAGGACAGCTGGTGCCCACTCTGGGTATCATGCTCACTTTGTTTATGGAGTCAACAGTCTGAATTTTCAGTGTGTTTCTTAGTAATACAGTTAAATGCTTATTATTCCTAAACTCAAAGTAGCAGTAGCAGAGAATAAACAAACAGCAAAATCCTAAACTAAATCAAAGTATAAATTAAAGATGTGAGAGCACTTAACTAGCATGATTAGCCCTTTGGTTTGAACCCCCGCACAAGAGAAAGTGTGAGTGTGTGTGTGTGTGTGTGGGGGGGGGTGGTTCTATATTACCAAGTATATTATTGTGAAAAGTCTAAATAACCATCTACATATTCCATACCAGATCAAAAAGCTTACAGTGATGCTAGTTCTGGGAATGAACTGAGCCTTTACCTGGAGTAACAGATCACTATAGTTGGAATAATTATTTTGGCTATTAAGAAAAGAATTTTCCTCAAAGAATCTGTAGGTTCCTTGCATGTAGCTAAGCCTCAGTGCACCATCCTTGCCATAAAGGCACCAAATTCTCTGTTCTTTCCTGCTACTAATAACAGTCCTCTTCCTCTACACATCTAAAGATGTTTCCATTATGCTCTAAGAAAAATATTCATGGTTTAAATTCCCAGTGTAACCTCTCCTGAAAATGCTGTTTTCTCTGATATCACAATTGTGGCTTTCTATATCTTTAAGGCTTCGTGTGTGTGTGTGTGTGTGTGTGTGTGTGTGTGTGTGTGTGTGTGTGTGTGTGAAGCTCTGTGTATATGTATATATAATATATAAAATATATACACATACATCACACTAAGATTTTCTAAAAGTATTTATGGTACATATAGTAATATTCAAAAGCTATAATTCCTCATTGAAACAATACTTATAGTATACTATTACCTTTTAGAAATTTTACAATACTTTAAAGTCATTTTAATGACAAGTAAAAAACACCAAGTTGGGTGGATGTTTGCTTTGCATGGCCAGTACCATTAAAATGAATGAAGCCAGATTTCAATTTCTGCAAATTTTTTCAGTTAAATTGCTTATAGTAGGAAATTTGCCCCTACTGAAATGAAATAAATACAAATTTAATTCATTAGATGATGAGACTGGTATAAAAATCTTAACAGGAAATGTAAATGGTAATTGAAAATGGAGAAAGGAGATTTGTTTTGGTGACACAATAAATCATTCAGCATAAATTGCAAAATATACAAAAATATCACCAGAATATATTTCCTGCTATACATGAAATGGTATACATTTCTATTTCAGACACACGTCTCACAGACACATAAAATAAATGGGAACTGAAGATACAATGGGTGTCAATGCCACAGACTTCAGAGAACCAGCATGGCCCCTTCTTATGAGAAGTCCCCAATAAAAACATGACTGAAAAAAAAACCACAAAAAACAAAACAAAACAAAAACAAATGTGGCTTTCCCCTTATCAATAGACACCAATGCCTCACATCTATAGCAGTGGCGGCCACAGCTGCTACTGTTTCTGGGATTACCATTTCATAATTGCTTACTACAGCTAGCACAGTGGAGACCCTGGCAGCAAAAGTAGCTACCACAGTTAGTTAACCTTTCATTTCTATTGGGCATGATAAATTTAATTCAGTAGTTATGTACATCTTGATTGGCTTTGAAAATTATAAATTTATAAACTCAAGTTCCAGTTGCTTTTGGGATACCATCTTACAAGGACTCCAACTTACAGTAAGGCTCATTAAGGAAGGGAATGGCTCAGTTGCCTTTAGCCTACTGCCTATGAGTGGGATAGGACCTCTGTTGGTCTTTTCTGTGTCGAACACAGAGAATGCAAGCCCAGTGCCACTTTGAGAACTTTGGCAGCAGTTAACTCTGCAGCTCACACACGATTAAGCCTGTATGATAATGAGTACTCAGAGACGGGTAATGCCTGGGGGGCGCTCACCAACCTAAGACAGAGCGCCTGTGTGGCCTGGACAGGTGTCTCCATGACGGGTAAGGTGACCTGCTGACGTCCCACACAACCTAAGTCAGAAGCTCATTTATTAGTAAAAGGGGGACCTATAGGGTCCTGGCCCCTGTTTTGGGTAACTGTTGCCTTGCTTGCTGACCTTGACCTTGATATCCTCCCTATGCTAATTCCCTGCCTGGTTCCACCCTCCAGAAGGCTTAAGGGAAGTTCCTTGTCTGTGTATCCTGCATAATGGGCATTAACAGTTTAGATGCAAGATTGTAAAACATCGGTAGCGAACTTCTGCCCTCTGGAGTTCTCCCATTGTGCTGTAAGCCTGTATTTAAGACCTCTTCCCTCCTTCAATAAACAGCATTTGGCATTTAAAAAATCACAGAACTATACAACACAGAGATGAACCCTAATGTAACCTGTAGACTTCAGCTAAAAATGTATCAATATTAGTTAAATTATAACAGCTGTATCACACTGAAAGATTATTACTAATAAGGGAAGCTTGAGGATAGGGGATAAATGTAAGTGGAGAAGAGTATATGGGAACTCTGCATTTTATGTTCAAATTCTCTGTAAACCTAAAACTGTCATAAAAATAAAGTCTTTTAATAAAGAAAAAAATTTAAAAAAAATATCACCACAGTCAGTGACCTGAAAAAAAAAAAGAAAAACATCACTGAAAAAAAAAACCCACAAAAAACAAAACAAAACAAAAACAAATGTGGCTTTCCCCTTATCAATACACATCAATGCCTCACATCTATGTCAGCTTTCCATTTTTGTCTTATTCCTAAAAAACAAAAATTTTTTTACTTATTTTAAGACTGAGTCTCAGTATGCAGAGCCTAGGCTAGCTTTGAACTTATGATCTTCCTGCGTACCTTCTGAGTTGGCATGACTACTTTTCTCTTAGTTTTTTTTTTAATGCCCTAATTTTATTGGCTTTAATTATGTGTCTATGTGCACTCAGGTGTCCATGGAGACCAGAGGCATCAGATCTCCCTGGAAATGGAGTCACAGGTGGCTGTGAACCTCCTGACATGGGTGCTGGCAATGTAATAAATTAAAGATAAGCAAAATCTAAAGGGTACAACTCATTTTAAGGGTATAACACATTCAGTGGCACTAGTTACCTTTACATTGTCTTGAAATTTTTATTTGTAATGTTCCCAAAAACATTTTTTAGCCAAACTGTGTTATTCCCCATTTTCTTTACCTAATAACTACTCATTCTATAGACAACAACTCAGATGAAAATTTCTTTGTAAAGAATAAATCACATCTATACTACTTAACTCTCTACCTTACTAGTGACTTTATCACCTCAGTCTACAGATACTTATCTTCTAGTCTGAGTTATTTGGCTGCACTCAGCTATGCCTTTTAGCAGGATCCATGAAGCTCAAATAGTATGCCAGTTACTGCTAAAAACGTACATAGTCTTCCTAGGTAGCACAGTGCCTGGGACTGAGTCAGCATTACATTCTGTCTAGTTTAGTGACAGTTATTGCTATGGCCTGACACAAGCATAATATGGTTGATATGAAGTATGTTCTTTCTGCTCAAGACTTTAAGATAAAGATAAAATTTCACCACATTTTTATTAATATATTATAGGCTCTGAACACAACCTTTTAAAAATGTAAATAAAGCCCAAGAGGAGTAATATATTAGAATGTGTCATCAAAATGCAGAAGCTGGGGTGCTACAACAGGCATTTAGCAAGCATAAGGTTCAGCAACCGCAACCCCCCAAATTAGTTTAAGATGATTATTATTGACAACCAAAAATGGTTGTCAATCTAACTACATACATCTGGAATTAACTAAAACCCCCAAATGGGGCACACTTATGAGGGATTTTTTTTGCTTCATTTGAAGTGGGAAGATCCACTTCTAATCTGGATCTCTAAGTTAGGGAGAAACACCTTTAATCAAAATCTTTTGAGGTGGAAAGACCAGTCTCTAATCTAGGCCATGCTGCCTGCTGAAAGCCTATATAAGGACATGGTAGAAGAAAGTTTTTGCTCTTTGCCTGCTTGTTCTTGCCTCGCTATCAAGTCCATTCCTTCACTGGCATTACAGATTATTTCTTTGGGATTCTGATGTATACTGAAGATGAGCTGAGACATTCAGCCTCATAGACTGAGCATAGTCTCTACTGGATTCTTGGACCTTCTATTCATAGGTAGCCATTGTTGGATTAGCTGAACCACAGTCGGTATGTTAGTCCAATAGATCTCCCTTCTTTCTTCCTTCCTCTATCTATCTATCTATCTATCTATCTATCTATCTATCTATCTATCATTTGTCTATCTGTCTATCTATCTGTCTGTCCGTCCATCCATCCATCCATCCATCCATCCATCCATCCATCCATCCATCCATCCATCCATCTATCTATCTATCTATCTATCTATCTATCTATCTATCTATCTATCTATCTATCATCTATCTATCTATTCATTCTATAAGTTCTTTTACTCTAGAGAACCCTGACTAATATAATGATGTATCAAGATTGTTTTTACCAAAGATGGGAAGTTAACAATTTAATTTTGTAAGTAGGGCTGAAAAAAGATGAGATAGAGTAATTTTGTGTGAAAAGCACTACTTTAAGATAAATACTATGTTCCTCTCTGACAAAGGAGAAGTGACTTAAGCTAGTCAGAAGGAATACTGCCTGTTTTAATTTTGTCCTAGGGTTTCTACTGCTGTGATAAACACCATGACCAAAAGTAACTTGGGGAGGGAATGGTTTACTCTTCCCAGCTTGATAGTGTTGGTTTTTTTTTTTTGCTCTTTTTTGGTAGCCTGCCACCCAGATCCCAAATAAATCCCACATGGAGGCTTATTCTTAATTATGAATACCTGGCCTTAGCGTGGCTTAGTTTCTAGCCAGCTTTTCTTAACTTAACTTATCCTACCTACCTTTTTTGCCTCTGGGCTTTTCCCGTTCTCTTACTTCTGTAAATCTTACTCTTACTCTTACTCTGTGGCTTTATGTGTAGCTGGGTGGCTGGCCCCTGGAGGATGGGGCCCTCATCCTTCTCTGGCTACTTCCTTTTTCTCCTCCATCCAGATTTCTCCTTCTATATATTTTCT
>CABHPR010123527.1:1630-14447 GCA_902168415.1 Peromyscus melanophrys
CGGGAGGGAGGGAGAGAGAGAGAGAGAGAGAGAGAGAGAGAGAGAGAGAGAGAGAGAGAGAGAGAGAGAGATAACAGGAAACAAAGAAACAGGTGCAGAATATGGGAGGGAAACAAGGTTTTCAAATACTCCCTGAATTTTTAAGTTATTATTACTAAGGAAACATTTCTATATGCTCCAAAAACTAAAATCAATAAAATATCAATATCGATAAGAAGAGAAAGAGCCAGGTATAGTGGCAAACTGTGACATCACACTCAGAAAGCTAAGGCAAGGTCGTGAGTGCATGCTTAGCTTGGGCTCCATGGTAAGTCTTGGATCTGGTGGGCTGCTTTGCAAGACTCTGACTTAAAAAAGAAAAGACAATCAATAGTCTTATTGGGACACAGCCTGGGTGCTGGGAGGAGGGTATATAAGGCCTTCCCTGTTACTGAATAAATGAGTCTACTGTTTGCCTTTCAAAAAAAAAAAAAGAAGAAGAAGAAATTAAAAAAAAAAGAAAAGACAAAATTTGATTGAATACTGAGTGCCTGAGTAAAAATACAGGATTCGATATAAAATGCATGATTCACAAAGATCAAGTAGCATTCGATTTGTACTAAGTTAGGGAATATAAAATGATCATTAAGCTGGCATCCATGGTCTCTTCTTCCATGGCTTTATTGTTTTCTTCTGCTTTATTTGTCCTTTCCTCTAGTTTTTTTATAGCGTTCTTCCCATTTTTTGTTTGTCTTTTCCTCAATTTCATTTGTGATTCCTTCTATATAAGCCTCTACCTTCTTCATGATGTTGTTCATAAGGCTGTTTTCTTCTGCTTCTTCCATTTTTTGATGTTCATGTCTAGCTGTTGGAGGAGGGCTATGTTCTAGTGATGCTGTATTGCTCTTCATTTTGTTGTATGTACTTCTGCCTTGACGTCTGCCCATCTCCTTGTGGTTTCGTTCTTGGTCTTATCAGCATACGTGGTCCAGACAGAGCTGACAGATTCAGGAAGTCTCTCTCTCTTGTCCAGATGGGAGCTCCAATAGCTGAGGAGCCCCCTACTGGATCAGGCCCTCTGGATAAGTGAGACAGTTGATTAGCTTGATCTGTTTGGGCGTCCAGGCAGTGGGACCAGGTCCTATACTCAGTGCATGAGTTGGCTGTTTGAAACCTGGGCCTTATATAGGGACACTTGGCTCAGCCTGGGAGGAGGGGACTGGAACTGCCTGGACTGAGTCCACCAGGTTGAACTCAATCCTCAGGGGAGTCTTTTCCCTGGAGAAGATGGGAATGAAGGGGTGGGCTGGGGGGAAGGCGGTGGGGGGGGAGAGGGGGGAGAACAAGGGAATCCGTGGCTGATATGTAAAATTAAATTAAATTATAAAATTAAAAAAATGATCATTAAGAACAATGAGGCATTACTATTTCAACAATCTTTCAAAATGTTCAGTCTAACTTCTATCTAGAGGTAATATTTTCCAGATCAATTTTCATTAATGTTTCAATAACCCCTGCACAGTTTCTCCTCTCAGACAGACTACGGCCAAGGCCATAGGAAGAAGACAAAGGTTAGAAATAACTTCAAGGGAAAGTTGTGTGTGGGAATTTAGTCTTCATTGCTGTTTGCTCTTGAGATTATAGTCTAATGACATTTTTCCCTTCCTTTTTCTCCCTCCAAATCCTCCCATACATCCCTCCCTGCTCCCCTTCAAATGCATGGCCCTCTTTTTTCATCATAATTGCATGCATATATGTATTTGTGTGTGCATTTACATTCCTAAATATAAACTATTGAGTCCATATAATGTTGCTTGCACATATGTTTTCAGGCTTGATCATTTGGTACCTGACAACCAATTGGTGTGCTCTTCCTTGGGAAAGTCCAGCTCTCCAGCTGCCAGCTTTCCTCATTTACCTACAGTTCTTTGTGTAGTTTGACGTATATGTCAATAAATTATGATGGTACTTTGCTTTGTATTGTTTTGGAAACCCATTGAAATCATGTGATAGGCTGAGATACTAAATCATTTGCTTAAAATGTGAAGACTTTAAATGTGACTATATATTCCTAAGGGAGGCCTGGATATATAATGTCATAAAATATTAAGAGACATTGGAGGAAAGAGTGGATGCATTGATATCTAGTTTCCCATTCATGTAATATTCCCTTTTTTCTTTTTCCTTATCTATTCTCTAATTGCCCTCTGACCCTTCTCTTTTCCTTTTTTTCTCTCTCTTCCTCCTTTCTTTTATTATTTCCTTACCTTAAACTAAATAATAACTGAGCACTTACTATATTCTAAGAACACATAGTGTGTTAATTTTTGGAGTTTGTATATGACCATGTGAGAAAGAACAACTTTCAGATTTTTGGAAAGAAATTATTTGCACTTAAAAGAATTATGCTATTTTTATGTTATAGGGAAAAGAAAAAAGTCACCTTCATTTTTCATTGGCAGTATTCTTGTTTCCTAAAGGAATTTGGCTCTTAGCTTGCTATCTACATTAATTTAATATCAATAAAACATGAAACATAACCAGAACTGTCAAACACAGAATTCTGCCAAATATAACGTCTTAATATGAACCCTGCATGAAAAGGCCATAAAATATTCATATATTCTTATTTGAATCATATTTCATTGTCTATCCATGTGACTTAGGTTATGAATTATAAGAGGACCTAAATTTATCGAAACAATGGAATTCATGCTATGTTTTTAAAAGGAATATTCACAAGCTCTCCAATATTCAAAAGTAGGTATGGTTATCTTCTTGGCCCATAAACATCTATTCAGATATATTAGCTCCATTTATATGATTTTAAATACGTTCTCTTACTGATCTATGAATTTACAATGCAAAATTATATTTTCAAATATGTTCTACTATTTGACTTAAACTATGTTCATTAGTATATATATTTCTATATATATTTATAGATGAAATAAAATTTCATGATCTACCAATATACATTATTTGTAACATGAATCAGTGGTTCAATAGATTGCCAAGTGTAATTTTCATTGTTCATATTCAATAGCCTCATTTTTTCTATTATAGATGCCTCAGTGGTAATAAAGAGCAGGCTAGATTCACTGAGATCCCCGCCCTATCCTATGTCATGTGTAGTAGAATATTATTTCAAGGTGTGTTAGTTTTATTTATGCTCTGGAATGTTTGTTTAATGATGCAAAGATATGTTTGATTAAATAAAATCTACCTGCAGTCAGGAGGCTGAGTCAGCAATTAGCAGACAGGAAGTGGTAGGGAGGAGCCAGGTGAAAAGGGATTTATAAGGAGGGGTCAGGAGAAGCAGGAGGGCTTTTTCAAAGATGAGAGCAAGGAGAAAAGGTAAACTACTTGCTATTCAGTCTCTCTGAAGAGCAGAATTCCACGTTATCCTTTGAATCTTGAGTTCTTTAGAGACGCAGAGGTTAGTTAAGTTCCCTTCATAGCTTTGCAAGAGTTGGAGCCTGAGGGAACAGAATTCTCTCAGTCTTGTGGCCTAACTGCTGCTTGTCGAAGTGGAGTTGCAGTTGCTGATTCAGACAGCTGTGGCTTAAAAGGCAGCAACAATTTAAAAAAGGACAACAGTCATGTTCACAATATTTACTTCACTGAAGATATTAGGGTGCAGTCACGATCCAGATGATATGTCACTGGAATAAAAAAATAAATAAAAAGATAGGACATGACTGCTCCTAGGTATGGTGGAGGAGATAGGGACATCTGGGAAAGTCCAGAGTGGGCATGACCCTGAATGAGCTGGGTCATGTGGGGAGAGGTGGAGAGGAAGGGAGAGGAAGGGAGGGGACCCAGTTGCAGCAGCCAAGAGGGTAAAGGTTGAAAAAGGACCAGTAATCCAAAATGTCTGGATTATATAGGGAAGAGCAGCCCAGGCCCTTGAGCTGGAGAGTTAAGGGTAGGGAGCAGAATATTCAAGCCAGGAGGACCCTGTAACAGTTAACGACTGAGGCAGCGTGCTGGGAAAAACTGATAGGGATGTCCGCTTGATATGTTAAAAAGGCACCTCAGCCATTTTCTCAGAGTTTGAGATTTAACAGTCACTAGATATGAAATTATTGAACACAGATAAATCTCTTAACCTGTAGTTTCAGTAAAGTAATAGGATACAACATCCACATGCAACAAGCGGTACTTTTTATATACGCCAAAACAAACTGGTTGAAAAAGAAATCAGTGATAATATTCCATCAGCGATAACCTCAAAAGTTTATTGTAATCTAGCAATAAATTAAGCAAAGGGGTACAAAGCCTGTGAAAATGAAAACTTTAAAACACTAAAAAAGTAAGGCAAGGAGATACAAGTTAGTTGGAAAACATTCCATGCTGCTAGATTGGCAGAATCAAAACTGTGAAAGATAGACTAATAATAGTAGATTACAGACTCAAAGCAATCATCATCCAAGTTCCAATGACATTCTTTACAGAAATAGAGAAAATAAAAGCTATGTTAAAGTCAACATCAAAACACAGAAAAACATGGCAAGCCAACACAATGCTGAACATTTGGAAGAGAACAGACAGAGGCATCACATTACCTGACCCTCAACATGACCCCAGAGACAAAGTGGTAAAGATAGCATGACACCCACGGAAAAGAAGACACGTGAAGCAACAAAACACCATAGAAGAGTCGGACATAAACACACATATTCATGGATATAGAATTTTATTTATATAAATCTTAAAATGGGCACTGGGAAAAAGCATTTTATTCATTTTCATTTATTTTATTTTATTTTTGAGATTTTCATACATAGATACTCTATTTACATCATTTCCACACCTTCCTCTTCCTTTCTGAGCTCTTTCTGTGTCTCCCAGTATGTCCCAATCTATGACCGCTTCTTCAACTGTATTGTATGTGTGTGTGCATGTGTGCCTGTGTGCCTGTGTGTGTGTGCGCGTGTGTGTGCGCGCGTGCGTGCGTGCATGTGTGTGTATGTGTGTGTGTGTGTGTGCGCGTGTGCGTGTGTCTGTGTCTGTGTCTGTGTCTATGTTTGTATTTACAGATGATTATTTGGAAGTGGATGACTAATTAGGGCCTCCCACACGTGTAGAAATAATTGATGCTCCTCTTTTTTTTAGCAGCCATTAATTAACTCATCCATATTTTCCGGTCTGCATCAAAATTCATTCAAGTCAGGTCAGATAACTTAATTTAAAACTAGAGGGCTCAACAACGCTGCATTTTGCTCGGTTATGATTTTCTGTGATGGTCTCCATCTCTTGCAAAGAAAAGTTTCCTTGAGGAGTTGTAGGGCTATAACACAAATTTCTAAATGGTCTTATTAATAATAAACAAACCTGGAGCCAAATATTGGGGTAAATTCTGAAAGGTAAGAGAGACTTCGCAAGCCACAGCCAACTTCACCTTGCCAGCTCCTCAGCCAATCCTGTTTCCTCAGATTGGAAGCCTCTGAGTCCTCATCCAAAAGCATCTCTGCTGAACTGCTGCTAAAAAGTCTAAAAGCTTAAAAGCCTCTAGTTCCTGGTCCTCACGCCTTATATACCTTTCTGCTTCCTGCCATCACTTCCTGGGATCAAAGGCTTGTTTCCTTCCGAAGCAAAGACATGAGATCTCAAGTGCTGGGATTAAAGGTTTGTGCCACCATGCCTGACTCTCTTTCCAGTGTGGCCTCAAACTCACAGAGATCCAGAGGGATCTCTGCCTCCAGAATGCTAAGATTAAGGATGTGTGCCACAGCTGTCTGGCCTCTATGTCTAATCTAGTGGCTGTTCTGTTCTCTGACCCCAGATAAGTATATTAGGGTACACTATTAGGGTACACAATATATTTGGGTGCACAATATGTAACCACATAGAGCCCCAATCTAATCAATATATCTAAACACAACTTCTGAACCTAAGGCTTGGTTGTCATTATGGAAGAGGTAACAAAAATATTGCAAAAGTCAAAGGAACAGGAAACTTACTGTGAGATATTTTTATTCTAGAAATGTCAGAAAAGCCCATGAAGTTTCACCAACAAGGCTACCTAAAAAGACTTAAACATTTATGACACCAATAGACATACTAATCTGGAATGGGAAAAACTCAAGCTCATGAGCGATCAACTCTAGACAAAAACTACAGGCAACTAAAGGATACTGAGTATGGGAGAAATCATTTTCCCCGTGGAAGAGACCATCACCACAGAATGAAAGTCTAAAAACAGATTTCTGAGCAGAACCCCAATAACATAGAAAACAGCCCCAAGATTTGACAAATGGAATTGCATGAAATAAAAAAACCCACACAGCAGAAAGAACTTTTAATAGGATGAATAGTGTACAGAATGAGAGAAAATATTAGCCAACTATATCTCAGACAAGGGGTTAATATCTATGATACATTTATAAATCTCAAAAAAGAAACACTAAAGAAGCAAAATTGCTGATTAATAACTGGACCAATAATATAAATATATAGTTTTCAAAATAACAAAATATGCAGATGATCAATAAATACTTTCATTAAGGCTCTGTATATTCAAAAAATTAAAAAAAAAACAAGAAAACAAAACATACAAACAAAAACAAAACACCACTCTCAGTTATTCTGGAGCCATTTTGAGTGACCATGGCCCATGGAACACACACTTAGATTACTTTAAATTCCATGTTGCAGTGTGGAAGCAGTTTAATGAAGGTTTATAGTTTTAGAGAACAAAGAAAGACATAATTCAAAATGAGCTTATAATACATCATAAAAGTAGTTAGAGCAAGATGGGGGAAGCTTTTCTTCAAGTCCAGGATGCAGTCTGATGACATTCTTAGGTTGGGTTGGTAGAAACTAGTGATTTACAAAATAAATAGGTTCCAATGGTTTTTGTCCTTTGTCACAGATATTAGTTCTGAGACAGAGGTGGGGAAAGAATGCCTGTTGAGGGGGTGTGGGGCCTTGAAACTAGCCAAGATAAGGTAAATAGCCTCTGGGCCTGGAACATTCCAATTTCTGCACAGTACTGCAATTCTAATCAATCAGTCTTTGCAGACATGGCTTTCTTCCAGGAATTCCTATTCATGGCTCTGAGGGAGGGGGTGGAAAAGTAACTGGGAATATCGAAAAGGGAGAGTACTGCTTGTAAATGGGTACACAGGGGGAGGGGAGTTAAGGAGAGGGAAGGCAAGGAGGAAAAGAAACAAGCAAAAGGCAATATGTATGTGAACTATCCAGGGAAAACTATTGCTTTGTAAACTAAGTTAAAAATTAATTTAAATTTAAGATGACATTTTAAAAGTCCTTCCATTCAAGAAATTTGCAATCTGACACCATCATGAGAGCATAATAAAGAAAATAGAACAACATAAAGACTATGGTATACCAGGGCAGGCACTGGATTTCAGGCTAGGGCCTGTGACAAAACCATATACTGACTAATCTAAAGCTTATTTTTTTCATAGAACTATCTTAATTAATGAAAGATGAGATGACAGTATATATCAGATACCATATCAAAACTCCCCATTCACACCTCTAATCAAAGTTTTCACTCCTATTTTCCCTCAAGAAACACATTTCTTTTCTGTGAATATTTTAAAACTAGAAATCTACTTGATGTATGAAGTGAAAGATTCTTTTATTTTTCTTCTCTGCCATAAAAATGTGTTAGTTTATAGATTTGATTACGTGGATTAATTTTACTCTATCTACCTTGAAAGATGAGAACCAAATATACCATGAGCATAATTAATGACAATAACTTCATTCAATATGTACCTTGACATTCATGTTTTCTCTCTGTATGATTATCTGGTTTGATCTGTACATCAGTTCTATAGGGTTTATAACATTAATAAGTAATTAATAAACATTAATACGATAATGAAGACAAAAAGAAATTTGCAAAGATGCATACTCCCTAAAATCTCATGTCAGAGCTTATGTTATATGGGAGTTCCTGTCTGTTTGGATCTAGAATGATAAGAGAAACAGATTCTAACTCATAGCTTTTACACTTAAGCAAACTATCTCTCTTCTTTAGTTTTAAATGTATCTGATATTCAAAACATACTCTCAATTATACCCTAGCTCAGGTGTTCATTATGTGTTTCCATGACACAACAGGGGTGGCCCATCACATTTTATTGCACTTGCTTAATTTTTGCTACTAAACTCTCAGCAGGAATCATGCCTATAATGACTTTTTTATATCTCAATAATGCAGTGTAATTTCTAGAAAATAGTCATAATGTTTGTAGGGGGCAAGTGATTGAGTAATATCTAAGGAAGTGAAAATAATTGAATGCCAGAAATTTGGAATAGGCATATTGCTTATGTGATGTAAAATAATTAAAGAAGTTGGGATACACTAAACATTTTCCCCATTAATTGAAAATAGACTATTTCCTCATATAATATATCCTGATTATAGTTTCTTCTCCTTTTATTACTCCAGTTCTTTCCCATTTCCCCTCCCTTTGGAATCTACTCCCTTTGTCTCTCATTAGAAATGAACAGGCTTCCAAGAGATAACAAATAAATATGACGAAATATAATCATAACATGAACTGAAAATATCATATCAAAGTTGGACACAGAAATCCAGCAGTAGGAAAAAGAGACCTGGGAGCCGGCACAAGAGTTAGAGACTCACTTTTTCTCACAGTCAAGAGTCCCCTAATCATTCTAAGCTAATAGCTATAATGTATATGCAGAGGACCTAGTGCAGACCCATGTAGCCTTGTGCTTGCTGCTTCAGTCTTTGTGAGTTCTTATGTGGCTTACTTAGTTCATTCGGAGGGTCTTGTTCTCCTGGTGTCCTCCACACTTCTGGCTCTTAAGAACTATCTCCTGGGTCTTCTTCCAGATTCCCTGAGCTCTGAGAGAAGTGATTTGATAGAGACCTCTCATTTTGACTCTCCATGTAATATCTGTCTGTAGGCCTCTGCATCTGTTTGCATCTACTGCTAGAGGAAGTCTCTCTGATGATAACTAGATAGGGCACCAATCTATGAGTACAGCAGGATATTATTGGGAGTTATTTTATTGATTTTTGTTTGTTTGTTTTTGGCCAGTCATGTTTGGTAATTGGGCTATCTCATCTCTGGTTCTTGGTTACCCAGCAGTATGGGGTATGGTTTCCTTCTTGTGCAATGGGCTTTTAGTCAAATCAGACATTGATTGGCCATTCCCACAGGTTTTGTGCCACCTTTTCCCTAGCATATTTTTCAGACAGCACAGATTATAGGTCAAAGATTTTGTGACTGGGTTGGTTTCCATGTTTCACTTTGGGTACGCCGCAGAGTACATTCCCTCACCTCACCAAAGATACTAGAATATAAAGGTGAAAGTTCCATGTATGCACCAGCTCAACTTCTCCATGTTCAATAAGGTATGTGGGTGTTGTCCTTAGCAATGGGTCCCCATTGTCAGTTTGCTGCATCCTGGGTTGTTTGGGGATTTACATGGGGCCCTACTGACCAAGAACTCAATTGAATGCAACCATATCCTGCCAGTGGAGCCTTGCCTGGTGACAAAAGGTGACCTATTGAGACTTCATATCCTACATTACTGGTAGTCCTCATCAGTATCACTTTCTTAGATTACAAGAAGTTCCCACTGCGCTAGCTTCCAATTCTTACCCCTAAATGTTCCCAATTACATCCATCTCATTCTGCATTCTCTCCTTCCACCTCATCTTCCCTACCACCTGATCCCCCTGTTCCTGTCCCCACCTGCCAACACTCTGCTCATAAAATCTATTCTATTTCCCCCTCCCAGGGAGATTCTTGAGTTCCTTCCTAGACTACTCCACTTTACCTAACTTCTTGGATCTACAGATTGCAGCTTGATTATAGTTACATACTGGCTAATATCAACATATCAATGACTACATACCATATGTATATTTCTTTCGTGGTTTAGGGTTACCTCACTCAAGATGATTTAATATTTTCTAGTTCCATCCATTTGCCTGACATTTTCATGATACAATTTTTTTTGAAGAGCTAAGCAATTCTCTATTGTGAAAATGTATGACATTTTCTTTTTTCATTCTTCTGCTAAAAGACATCTAGGTTGTTTCCAGTTTCTGGATATTATAAATAATGCTGCAATGAATATAATTGAGCAAGTATCCTTGTGGTAGGATGGAGTATCCTTTGCATATAAGCCCAAGAGTGGTATAACTGGATGTCAAGGTAGATCTATTCCCATCTTTCTGAGGAACCACCATATTGATTTCCAAAGTGGCTGTACAAATTTGCACTCTCATCAGCAATAGAGGAGTGTTCCCCTTGCTCCACAGCCTTGCCAGCATGGGCTGTCCCTTTTGTTATTGATCTTAGCCATTCTGATAGGTGTAAAATGGAATCTCAAAGTAGTTTTGACTGCATTTCCCTGATGGCTAAGGATGTTGAATATTTCTTAATGTTTGTAAGCCATTCCCTCTATTGAGAATTCTCTGTTTAGATCTGTACCACACTTTTAAATTGGATTATGTGATTTTTTTATATCAAGCTTCTTGAGTTTGTAACATGAGTCTTAAAAGGTCTTATTAAATAAAAAAAAAATCTGGGAGCTAGGTATTGGAGTTAAAGCCTGAGAGAGATCAGAGGAATAGGAGAAGCCACAATTAACCTCACCTCACCAACTCCGCAGCTTCCAAAGCGAGCTACTTCCTGTGTACCTACACCTATATGCCTTTCTGTTCTTTCATTTGCTCTCTTACAGCTACATCACTTCCTCTCCCTGCCCAGCTCTGTCACTTCCTGTCTGTCTCTACAGACCTCCAGACCTCTGTGGTTAGTGCTGGGATTAAAGGCATGTGTTACCATGCCTGGCTTTGTTCCCAGTGTGGCCTTGAACTCACAGAGATCCAAACAAATCCCTGCCTCCCAAGTGATAGGATTAAAAGCATGTGCTACCGTTGCCTGACTTCCATGTTAATATAGTGGCTGTTCTGTTCTCTGCCCCCTCCAAATAAGTTTATTGGGGTGCACAATATATCAACCACATGAGCTCTTTATATATTTTGGATATTAGTCCTCTATCAGATGTGGAGTTAGTTAAAAATAAAAATTCCCATTCTATAGCCTGCCTCTTTGTCCTATTGAAGGTGTCCTTTGTCTTATGGAAACTTATTTCAGTATCTGAAAAGATACTCATATTTCACAAGAAATAATTCAAAAGATGTTGACAATTGCTAAAATGCTAAATATTCAAGTTGGCTCTAATTGTGAATTTTTAATTTGACATTTTGAATTCAAAGTGTTTAATTTCCATTCACTCATACAAAACAAGCTCTAAGCCCCAAAGGTTCATGTAATTAATGAGAGGGAAGCCTTGAACAGATCCACCCCATAGGACAGATCAGAGTTAAGGAAAAGAAATTGTGTGTGTGTGGTGTGTACGTGTATGTGTGTGTGGTTTGCCTATGTGTATGTACTAGGACATTGAGACAAGGCTGGCAGACTGTAGGCTAGTTTAATGACTGGGTGGTAATGTGAGATTGTTTAAAACCATTCAGCATTCAATTTTAAAAATCATTTTTTAACTTTGTATTCATTGATGTTAGTTTTGTCTTTGATTCTGTCTTAAGCTTCTTCACATTCTTATTATTCTGGATAGCTAGATAAACTGTTACTATTTCATACCTGTAAAATTTAATTGAATCTGTATGCTTTATGAATACTATTTCAGAAACATAAGTTCATATATGGATTACCCATGACTTGCACTGAGGTTCTGCCTTGAAAAACACATTTTAGTGTGAAAAGTTTGTTATACATAGATATGACACATTTAACGTACCAAATGCCATAGTTCAGCCACATGGTGCATGAGAGTTTCAGTTGGCAACCCACATGTTTATTATATAGATAACTGGGAGTTGTCATCCCATGCTGCTGCCAGAATAGACTCTAGCTATATAAGCATGTTAACATGTGTTTATAACTTAAGCTATTTTGAAATACAATGTTTCTTTATTTACATCAACAGGAATACTTAGTTATATGCATTAGTTACTTTTCTCATCACCACATCTAAATATCTGAAGAGAAACGATATCATGCAGGAAAGATAAATTTTGGCTTGGAGTTTGAGTGCAAAAAGTCCATTATGGCTGCACCAGCATGGTAGCAAAGAGAGCTTACAGCAGCTGTTGCATGAGCGTGATGCTGCCTGCTCATATCTCTGTGGAAACAGAAAAAGGGAAATGCTGAGTCTCATCTGTTTTCCTTCTTTTCATTTTATTCAATCTTGGACCCCAGTGCATGGCATTCATCTGCCAAAATTCAGGGCACTCTTTTCCACTCAATTAATCTTTTATAGAAATATCCAGACAAGTATACCCAAGTGCATGCCTCACTAATACCTCTGGTATTTCTTAAGCCAACCACATTAGCAATACATAATAATCATTGAAAATCCACCCCTAGTCACTTTGACATCCAAATGTATTATTCTAAACCACAGCACCATGTAAGAATTAATTAACCACAAGTCAATCAATAAATAGCCTCTTTTTCTTATGGAAGTACATGTTGAGTCAACTATTCCTTCTCACATCAATTTCTAAGTGCTATGAAGAAGACACACTATGCACATTGCTACTGTACTTGGAGGAACAGATAAAATTCTCAGTGCTAAACTATTCAGAGTATGTTCAGTGGCTACTCAGACTATTTACTTCTGTCTTCACAATTATGAATGTCTCCTTTCTTGCTTTGTACATATCAAGACCTTGCTGCTCAACACATACGTTCATTCCCCTTCAGTAGCTTCCTCAACCCCAAATAAACCAAACAGTTTCACTTCAATGATTATTTCACTTCAAGATTATTTTGTATGGTTAAGGTAA
>CABHPR010123528.1:0-29618 GCA_902168415.1 Peromyscus melanophrys
CCCAAAAAAAAAAAGAATAGTATGCAGATAATAAATAAAGCCATGAAAAATGTTTAATACCCATTAGCCACTATAGAGTTAGAGGTAGAAATTAAAACCACCATGAGATATTGCAGCTTTCAGGATGGTTAAACTTTAAAAATAGCATCAAATGTTGACAAAGATATGGTGAAACTAGATCACTACTACATTGCTAGTGGAAATGTAATATGTAGACACTCGGGAACGCAGTTTGGCAGCTTCTTATAAAGCAAAATTACAGCTATCATGTGACTGAGCAATTCCACACCTAAGCATTTATCCCAGATAAATGAAGACTTACATTCATACCAAAACATGAAGATGAATGTTTCTAGCAACAGTTTTCACAATAGCACCCCACTGGAAATAATGCTTGGTGTGTGAATATTCAAACACTCTGTGGCACATTCATACCATGGAATACTACTCAGAAAAGAGCCATTCATACAAACAACAAACCACATGAATCTCCAGAGAACTATTCTAAATAAAAACGCTAACCTCCCTCAGGAATATATATTGCAAAATTCCATTCACATAACTTTTTAAAATTGAATTATTATTTTTACTTCTGGAGAC
The DNA here is from genome assembly GCA_902168415.1 of Peromyscus melanophrys. Classification (NCBI taxonomy): domain Eukaryota; kingdom Metazoa; phylum Chordata; class Mammalia; order Rodentia; family Cricetidae; genus Peromyscus; species Peromyscus melanophrys. The sequence goes on from CABHPR010123528.1 coordinate 601, forward strand.
AGGGTCTTTCTGTGCAGCCCAGGCTGATCTCAAATTCATGATTTTCTTGCCTCAGTCAGCCTCCAGAGTATTGAGATTACAAACATGTGCCACCATGCCTGGATATTTAACATTCCTGAAATGATGATTTAGACATGCTGAAATTTAGTGGTTGCCAGTGGTGAATCACAGAAAGGGCTGGAGACGGGAGGGAAGTGGGACATGGGGGATCCTGTGGTGATGGAAATGATCGACTGTATCACTGTCAACTTCCTGGTTGAAATAGTGCTCTATATTTCTACAGGATGTTACATTGGAAAAACTGGGTTATGGCTGCATGAAGATCTCACAGTGTTAGTTTTTCTGAGTCTAGGTGAATCTAAGTGAATGCCAAAGTTAAAAGCTGTATGTCAAACTAAACAGATGAAAGTCAAAGAGACATTACAATTCATGAATGAAATAGAAGTACCCAGGCAGTAGGGATGTTGGTCAGTGGTAGAAAGCTTGCTTAGCACATGCAAGGCTCTGGGTCTGATCCTCATCACTGTAAAAACAAAACAAAACACAACACAACACAACAAACAAACAAACAAACAAACAAACAACAAAAAAAAAACAACCAGAAGAAAAAGAAATGGTAGCAAGTCCATATTAGTGAAGTATTTTTAAAAGTATATAATGGTTGGTGGTTGGAGAGATGGCTCAGAGGTTAAGAGTATTGGTTGCTCTTCTAGAGGATGCTGGTTTGATTCCCAGCACCCACATGTCAGCTCACAACTGTCTGTAACTCTGGTTCCAGGGCATCTGATGCCCATTTCTGACTCTGAAGGTACCAGGCATGTACATATAAACATACAGGTAAATATTCGCACACCTAAAAATAACTTTTTAAAGTACATAATGATTAAGTAGAGTTCAGTCTAAGAATGTAAGGATTGTAAAGCATTAAAAAGTCTACCAGCCGGGCGGTGGTGGCGCACACCTTTAATCCCAGCACTCCGGAGGCAGAGCCAGGCGGATCTCTGTGAGTTCGAGGCCAGCCTGGGCTACCAAGTGAGTCCCAGGAAAGGCACAAAACTACACAGAGAAACCCTGTCTCGAAAAACCAAAAAAAAAAAAAAAAGTCTACCAACACAATCACCACATTAATAGGTTAAAGGTGAAAAACATTACTGTTTCAATACATGCAGAAAATATTTAATATGACTCAACACTTAATTTCGATTCAAACACAGCACCTACCTTCAGAAAACTATGAATAAAACTGAACTTTAACATCGTATTTAATGACGAATCTCTCAGATCTCCTCCAAAAAAACCAAACAAACAAAAACAAACAAACAAACAAACAAAAACCCTGCTAGGATCACCATAGTTGCCAAGTGTAGAGAAGAGAAATACTGCTTCTCCTCCTAAGACCTTCTGTGACGCTTGGTCTGTTACTACAGGCGCATTGCTTTGATTTTTAAAAATGTGTTTACATAAAAACAGTTTATAGCTGTTGCATATTTGCTTCACTCCCTGTAGCTATGATTTAGTTACAGTTTAATCAGGAACATATCATCCAATTATAAAGTCACTCATAAAGAAACTCATTAACCTACTTCATAATGGTCCTGCCTTGATGTGGTTTCTAGGAAAACAACATTGGTGAAAAGTAAAGATGGCCTGGAAAAAGGAAGGAAAGTTCCTGAAATTTTGTCAATCACCTTAAGAGTCTTCTGGTCAGCCAGTAGTTCATGAAATAAGCTAGGATTCCCTAAGCTGGAAGGCCACGAGAGTATTTTTTCCAAGATATCATGGAGTACTGAAACACAGCATTTCCTGTGTTCTTAAGTTTGCTTTTTATATAATTCAAGGTTCTAAAATATTTAAATTAGCAGTAGCAATAATCATAAAAAGAACAATAACAAAGACACTGCCTGATTTTGTGTTTTGTATAAAATATAGCTGTTCAAAACACAGCTGTGTGTTTTGAAATATACTTAACAATGTGTAGGCATTTGATAGGTCTTCTGTGTCGTCTCATTTGATTCTAGGAAATCAATTGACAGCTCCTTGTAAATCACTTAGTAGTGACAAACGGAAAAGACTTTTGTAATGGGGAACTCTGTGACCTGAATGAAGTGAGGAAAGTTAAGACAGCAACAGTGGCACAGTCTGTTACATGGGGCTTCTTGATATGCCACACAGATGACAGAACTCCTGGGGTATTTTTGGCAAAAAAATAAGGCTAGCTCATTAGTCACATAGTTATATTCACTTTGATTATTTTACTCCTCATGTCTGCTTTACACCTCCTTATTATGAGGTGCTGCACCTCAAATGACTCTTGGAAATAAATGTAATAATATGACTTTATAGGTATCACTAATCTTTTAACTTTTTAATAGCCAAAGGAAATGCTGGAATGTAGCATAATGGTAGAGCCTAAGATGTAAATATGGCAGATTTAATTCCCAGCACTACAAAAAAAAGGATTTGGATAGACATTTTTCTTGAGAAGAAACAGATGAAGCTAATAAACACATGAAAAGATATTCCAAGTCAACAGTCACCAGAAGTTTGGCCTGGTGGTGCAGGACCATAACCCCAGTTACTTAGAAGGCTGAAGTGGGAGATTTGCAAAGTCAAAGCCCACTTGAACTGTAGAGCAAGCTCAAGGCCAATGTGCACAATTTAGTGAGACTGTCTCAAAATAAAATTATACAAAAAAAAAAAAGGACGGGGGTTCAAACTCAGGAGTAGATCACCTACCTATCACGCACAAGGACCTAGATTTAATATTTCTCACACCCCAAATAAACAAAGAGAACTACAGTGAGATATCACTTCACACCATCTAAGATGGCGTTAATCAAAGATAGATAGTAAGGGGTATGGCCAAAAGTATGAAGAAACTAGAGCCCCTGTGCACTGCTGCTAGGAATATAATACAGTTCTGCCCTTGAGAAGCACTATGTAAGTAATACTCAGTTTAACATAAAATTATTATATAATCCAATGCCTTCCTTAGGTGTCATATCCAAGAGAATTAAAAAATATGGCTATCCTAAAACCTCTCCACAAATGTGGGTGGCATCATCATTCACAATGGCCAAAAAGTAGAGCAATTCAAATGTCTATTGATTGGTGAATGATAAACACTATGTGATAGATCCATCCACACACAGTGAAATACTTAATGGGAATATAAAAGGGAATAAAGCAGTGCTATATTCTACAGCATGAGTGAGCCTCGCAACGAGTGCATCTGGCAAAGAAGGCAGATACAAAATGTTGTCTTTGACTCCAATCTGAAATGCTCACAATGGGCAAGTCTATACCAACAGAAAGTAGACTAGTAGTTAACAGAGGCTGGAGGCAGGGAGTGAATGCTTAGAGATGGGGTTTCTTTTAGAATAACAAGAATATGCAGGAATTGGGTAGTGATGATTGATATACAACTATGAATATACTAAAAAACAAAATAAGCAAAAATCACTTAAATCCAGGTATGAGGGTAAATGACAGTAATCCCAGGGTTTGGGTATTTAAAGCAGAATCATCCTAAGTTTGAGGCCAGTTTGGGATACACTGTGAGATCCTATCTCAAAACACAAACAAAAACAACACACACACACACACACACACACACACACACACACACACACACACACCCCCCAACATTTTAGAGTCAATATTACATTATGCAAATGACATTTCGGTATAATTATTTTAAAAGTCATCATTCCCACGCAGGAATCACTCTGGGCCTTTTGTTGCTTCTATATGTTTTTCCTTCTTCACCTTTCCAAGTCCTGTCAAAGATTTCTGATCATGTACTTTAAATCTTGTTTTCCAGATTCCCTCTTGGGTTTGAAGAGACCCAGGGTTATCTACTCCATCCATTTTGCCGCAGGACTGTAATTGGTTCAGTGACAAACACATGACCCATAACAGGCCAATTAGTAACAGCAAATCTTAATTTAGGAACATTCAGGTGCTCCACAAGCGAAGTGAATTCCCCTGCTTGATTGGCCACTGTGAGACTGAAAATGCCAAGTATCACCAGTAAGAGCACGACAATTAAAATCAGCCCAGAAGTAGCCATCACGACTCCTGTTGAAGTAATTTGCACTCTAGCCACATATGAAGTTGTTTCTGTCCCTGTTTTGTTAAAGCTGGTTTTGGTAGGGTTTTTTTTTTTTTTCCTATCTCATGCTTGCAATAAAAGGATCCTAACTGGTATGGCTGTTTCACCTGAGTGGTTCCCAACCTAGCTCAGGGCATGATTTTAAATCATTTCCCTTTATAAGATCCTGTCCGTTGCGTCTATTCACTCACTGGTTCCTGACAGCGGAAGAAGGGACATTAAGCAATCTTACAGCATAGCATATATAAGTTGAACTTTCATCTAACACACAAACAAATGAGAATCAAACACTTCCTACTCATTACTAAAAAGCTGGAAAGGAATGTGTGACGCCATGGTGCCAGAGGGTGGTACAGAGTTAACCTCTTCCGGCCCCAAAGCCAGAGAGGTTCATCGCCAGAAAGAGGGTGCAAGCCTCAATGACTAAGAGAAGTGGTAACTAAGATTGGTTCTTGAAAGTTATACTAGTAAAATCCATGCTTTCCAAGGCTTATCTTCTGCCATCCCTGCCAGCCAAGCAAGAGGGGAGAGTTCCTACAAAAGCCAAACTAGAGGTTTGAAAGCACAGAAAGTTGGGATCCAGGTACTCACTTCATAAAACCCCAAATGGAAGCCAGGCAGTGGTGGCGTACACCTTTAATCCCAGCACTTGGAAGGCAGAGGCAGGTGGATTTCTGTGAGTTCGAGGCCAGCCTGATCTACAGAGTGAGTTCCAGGACAGCCAGGACTTTTTCACAGAGAAACTCTGTCTCGGGGGAAAAAAAACAACAACCAAAAAACAAAAACAAAAACAAAAACAAACAAGCAAACAAACAAAAACCCTAATGGAATTTGATTGTAATTACATACCTTGAAAATTGATGACGTGCTTTCTTGTACCTAGCCTCATGCTTGGCATATGGCAGCATCGGCAAACATTTGCCTAATGAATGAAGTCAGCAGATAAAACCCGAGGAGTCATCTTCCACATGCAGTGCAGGGTGGAAAATACCTCAGGAAGATACACACATGATTTCAAACACAGATGTGGAAGGCCATAGAGAGAGACCTGGACTGAGCCTGGCTTTCGGGTGGTTGGTTGACATAAATTTATCACTGAATGATAGGCAAATTCTCAGTAGGAGGGTAAGAAGTTGGACTGTACTACACTGAACGAGGTGAATTTGGCCATCTGTGGCCTCTGGCAGTTAGCAGTCTGGCTTTCACCCAGTGATAACCCCTTGCCTTTGTGAGCCTATGACACGTCATGAGCTTAGTACTTTGTCCTCTTTAATATACTCATAAAGCCATGGAAAAAGACATACATGGTCTCAGAGAAGACGTCTGAAAAGTATAAACCTTGCTAAATAATTGGTGCACGTAATTTTTGCTATATAAGTTTTCTTTTTACAGTCTTACATTGGGAGCACTTGAAAGAGGATTGGCCGACAATATTATAGACACAAAAGTTGCTGTAGGCCATTTGTGGTGTCGAGGTTTGGTGCACAAAGCCTTCCCCTGTGTCCGTTGAGGTTATCATATTCATAGAGATATGGCTATAATTCTTGCTCTAGATTTTAAGTCTATTTTAAGTAACAGGTTTCAGGTAAATAAGACATATCAACTTCCCCTTTTCCCCCTAACTAGGTTAACACAGGTCCAGGAAAATATGGTAGCTTCGTTGAACTTCTTGTGTCAGCCATATCTAGACAAAGGGAGTTTGACCCCTTCTTGATTCATTCTTTTATCCAGGTTTTTTTTGATCCAAAGGTCAACAAAACTGTGTTCTCAGGAATAAAAGATACATATAAATGGTCCATTCCAAAGTCTACTGATTATATGTAAGAAAGGGAGCAGTAGCAGGGCACAGGAAGTGTTTTGCTAGGTCTACGCATGTATAGCATCTGATGAATGGATGGTCCCCTCACTGAGATGAAGCATCTCTGCTTTAGAGGAATCAGACATCAGCGAAGGAGACCTTAACAGGAACTGAGCAAAGCCTTATCAACTGACAGAGCTATTGTGCTGCATATTTATATGGAGACTCTGAGTCATCAGCATGCATACCAGTGACCAGAGAGAACCTGAGAAGACAGTGAATTTGTAGGATACATAAGAGACCATTCAGACTGGTATCCAGGAACATCTGCTAAGGCTTATTGCTTTTACTGTGTTCTCTCTCTCTCTCTCTCTCTCTCTCTCTCTCTCTCTCTCTCTCTCTCTCTCTCTGTACAAATGCCACAGTGTGAGTGTTGAAGTCAAGAACAACTCGAGGGAGTCAATTCTCTCCTCTCTCAATAAGGGTTCCAAGGAGCAAACAGGTCATCAGGCTTGGTCGCTAAGCCAACTCATTGGCCCCTGAGCTCATTGTGATGACAGTTTTTTTCTCCTCTGATTTGTGTAGACTCAATCATAGTGTTCCTATCTACAATTTGGTCTCTGGAGGCAGACATTTGAAGCATCAAAAGGTACTAACATTACTCTGGTAGTTCTCCTAACCATTAAGTTACGCATCCCTGATATAAAAGTGGAATCGTTTTCTAATTTGTGTGTGTGTGTGTGGTTTGTTTTATCTTTCAGAATTGCCAGCTTTTTTCAAAGAAGACAGCACTGATGTTATGTGCTGATAAAAACTGAAACTGTGCCACTCTTCAGGGCACTCAATTCTGAAGACATGCGCGGTCTCCAGCGGACTCAGTGCAGTTGAAGCAGAGCATTGTGAAGAAGGCATCCTCAGAGCCGGCTGCTGGTGTCAGCTCACCCCTGACACCTTCACAGTTTAGAGCCTTTGTAGTCTGCCTCTTTCTAACTCATTTCAGGTAGCCTTGGGCGGAGGCTAGTCTGGACTAGTCTGGAGTTTACTCAGCAGATTCCACCTTGATACTTTTTGCCAACCTTGAGCTGGATTTAGCTTTCCCTCTTTGATTGCCTTCTAGCCTGTCTGCTCCAAGCAAACGTTTCACTGACTGCAGAAGCGAGAGCAAAGCAAAGGTGCTCAGAGGAGAAATATGGAGGAAGACATTTTAGCTCTCATGGAGGCTCTGACCACCCAGGCAAGTGACGCAGATCCAGATCCTGTGGCTGCAGCCTGTGCAGGAGTGGCACCTCCAATTCAGACTCCCCCTCTTGAAGATGCTCTGTCCACTGCGTGCCACGGGGTAAACCTGGGACAGAAAACTGAGCATCAAAAGGAGATGGAGGAGACAAGGGACAGGTTCAGTTTCAGCCCTTGTCTGAGTGCAACGGACCCAGGCCTATGCACTGATGTGGCTCTTGAAGTTTCACCTGGTACACATGGTGAGGGCAACATAGGGAAAAAAAGCAGCCGTAAAAGGAGAAATAAAACGAAAAGTACGGTGTATCTTTCTTGGCCCGTGACACCAGAGACTCGAGAATTTTCTACAAGGCAGGCTTCTGTTATGGAGGCTTTGTTCAGGAAGGAGCCAAGACGAAAGGGGGAGAAAGAGAAGGCAGTGGTTCCTGCTCAGCTGTGGCACAAACCAGCTAGCACTTGGCTGCCCGAAGCAAGTCCAGTTCAGCCTTCTCTAGAAGAGATCTCTGTCGCAGCCAGAAAGAAAAGAAAAGCACAGAAGAGACGCCATTGTAGAAAGAGAGCGAAGAAGAACCAGAAGATTGAGTCTAGTCCTTGGCCTGTGACAGTTCAGGCATGGGCTTCTTTTGTAAACCCGGAGCTGGTGCAAAGCAGTTTTACAGACTTTTTGCCAGCAGCCGACGACGACGATGACGGGATCGAGGATGACGTGTCTGTTTTCAGTTTGTCTAAGGGCACACAGACTGATATCCCAGGCTCACCTGCACCTCTGCTGCAGGCTTTCTGGGAGGAGGTGGCCCCTGATGTGAACACGAAGAGAAAGATAAAGAAGAAAAAACATAAAGGGTGGCAAGGAAAGAAGGACAATGCCCTGGATCATACCTGGCCTCTGGAGATACAAGCATGGGCACCATTCCAAGCAGCAGCAGCCCCAGTCCAGGCTCTAAGTGAGGACATGTCTCCACAGTGGGAATGCTGGCCCCCACTAGAGACTGAAAAAGAAAGAGAGTGTTTTCTTCCTTGGTCTGAGGGCACGAAGGAGGGGTCCTTCTCAGCAATAGCTCCCTTGCAGATCTCACTGAAGGAGGTCCCGGCTATGACATTCGGGCAATCCAAGACAGATGAAGCTAAGAGGAGGCCTGATACCAGAGAGGAGCAAGTCCAGGGCAGTGAGGTGCTTGCCCTGGAATCCTATCAAAGTTGGGGAAATGCAGAGAAATACCAGGGGCATCAGGATAAAGATGACTGGGATTATAGTATTTTGGATATGCTTACACAAGCTGAATGTTATTGTGGGGATCCCTTCTCAGCAGAGGGGGACAAGGCTCCCCCCCTCACTGGAAGAGATGCCTACACCAGTATTTCCGAGGCAGAGACAGACAGGCAGGAAGCGGAGGAGGATGAAGCCACATTTCAGACGCTCTGGATGGGAAAGTGGGGAGGCTTTTAGGATACGGGAGAGAAGGGAACTAGAGGGCCCGTGCCCTTAGCTGTACAGCGGTCTCCACATGGATGGAAGAAGGAAGTACTTTGACTGTCATTCCGAGAAAGGCTCATACAACACAAGTGGCAAATTCCTCCATATTTTATAGTAATCACAATTATACTCTTGATGGTCAGTTTCTCTCCTAATCAAATTTGAAGTTTATTAGAAAATACAAGGAAACAAACAAACAAACCAAGCTTTTCTTCTGTCCACCCACTTTCTCTAACGTATGTGTAGTTTATGGTTGGTAAACGGGATTACAAATTCAGATACCGTAGTAGTAGAATGTATATTTCATCCTAAGGACATTTCTTGACTAGAAAATGGTTAGAGTGCGTGTTGCTTTAATGACTGCAGCTTGTTCTGGCACCTGCCACTTCAGTTGTTCAGGGTGCAGACTCCACAGCACCATGCCTAGGTCCAAAACTGCGCCACTCACTACTTGCATTCCTCTGAGCAAGGCACCTGTCAGTCCTAGGCTTCAGTGTCTGTAGATTTGTGGATGAGTGAATGAGTGAGTTAATAAGAAGCAGAACAGTTCTTTTAGCACACAAAAAGCCTACAAACAAAATCATGTATTACTACTTTTGCACAAAGCGCTAGATTTGGGGGAGAGCTGGCACTATGTATTCTGTGTTGTAAAAGACATACAAAGAAGTACACACATAAAAAGGGGTGTGATACCTCTATTTGGATTATGCTAACAAGAGTCTTAGGGGTAGGGATGAGGGAGATGGCTCAGCCAGTAAACTGCTTGAGAAACAAGCGTGAGGACCTGAGATCAGATCCCCAGCACTCACATAAAAAGATGGCCACAATGGTATATGCCTGTAATACCAGAGCTGGGGTGGTGGAGACAGGACGCTCTCTAGGACTTGCTCACCAGCCATTCTAGCCAATTTGGTGAGCTGCAGGTTCATTGAAAGACCCTGTCTCAAAACACAAATTATCAGGCAATAAAGGAAGACACCATTATTGGCCCCTGGCCTCCTCATGTAGGCACACACTTGAACCTACCCGTTGTTCCATCCCCATGTATACACACACACACACACACACACACACACACACACACACACACACACAAAAATCAATCAAAGAAATAAAGAAAACCAACAGATTCTTAAGAGTTTGGGAAACATTACTTACATGCAAAGAGCAATCAACCAAATGGTAGCTACCATTTCAAGCTATTAAATCTCAGTGAAGTCAAGAAAATGTTTAGTAAAGGCTGGCCAAGAGATAACCTCTTGAGTCTAGGGGTCATTGCTAGCTGGAGAATCAGGTTTGTTAAGCATCTCAACCCTTTCCTGTAATAGCCATAAGCCTAAAACTCCAGATGTCCTGACAAGGGAAACAAGGGTTCACAGCAGCCCAGTTGAAGGGCTCCATGAATATGTCCTGCTGGCAGCTGCTAGACTTCAGGTACCTTTGGTTTGAACTGAACACGGTCAGCCATGCTGGGAAGGAAGTGAGGGACTTCAGTTTGCTCAAAAGACCTATGGGAACAAGAGGAGAGAGAACTGTGCTTTGGCTGGAACAGAACAAGCCCTGGGGCTGCTTTGGCAGAGCTTATGCGGCCTTTGTTGCTGCTTCCATGAGATCAGTTTATTGGAAGTTTATTCAGAAAGCATGAATAGGCAATGGAGCTGGGCAGAGCTTGAGGTTAAGAAGTTTTGGGGAATGTTTTGTTTTGACTTTTTGAGTAACCTGGGTTTGGGGTCAATTTAGTTTGGAAGTTGTCCTGATATCTCCGCTGGCTACATCAAAGGTTTCAATAATCATGAGAGTCTTGGAGAGTGCTAAAGTGTCCCTTATATGTGCCCTAGATGCTCTAGCTAGAGGTCTGGGGAAATCTGGAGAAGTACTTACACCAAAGATCAGGCAGGACTTTCCTACTGTGCATTCATCTTCTGGCCTGAGGGATCCAGCTGCAAGCTCATCTACTTCAATCGGAACAGCAGTACTTGAACTTAGCCAGAAGGCTTGCTCTTTTTTTTTTTTTTTTTTGGTGGTGGGGGAGGGGGGTTTCGAGACAGGGTTTCTCTGTGTAACAGTTCTGGCTGTCCTGGATCTCACTCTGTAGACCAGGCTGGCCTCGAACTCACAAAGATCCCCCTGCTTCTGACCCCCAAGTGCTGGGATTAAAGGCGTGCGCCACCACCATCTAGCTTAGAGGCCTTGCTCTTAAAGGTAGGGTTTTAACGGGAAGGAAGAGCAGGTTGGAGGGTGGCTGCAACGCCTCTCGCGACCCTCTCATTCTAAAGTTCACAAGGGCTTGCTGATAAAATCAAGGTTAGACAAAGAAACCCTGTCTCAAAAAACCAAAAAAAAAAAATCAAGGTTAGGATATGGGGAACAAAAGACCTCTAATTAGGTGGAGCTTTCCGAGACAAGAACCACCAAGAGGGCACATGTTTTTCTTTCCCTACTCAGCTCTCTACCACGGCTCCTATGTCAGTGGCAAAGTCGACGGAAGGGGGTGAAGCAGAACGATGGCAAGATGAGGGGAAAGGAGGCAGAGAGAGGTGCTTGCCCAGTTCTCAGTCCTTTCCAAGTTTGAGGCTGAAAGTGTCAAATAGCTTAACTGTCTTAAGGACTGATTGTCTCTAAGATATTTTGTATATTCTGTAGTCCAGGAAGGCCTGCCGGGAGCTCACTATCTAGCTCACTGTAGCCTTGAACTCATTTCAAAGAAGTGAAGCTAGGGGTGTTTGTTGTTGTTGTTGTTTTTACCCTATTACTGTCATTGCTCACACTTAAAAACTGTCGGGACTACAAAGGAGAAGCCAGTACCAAGAAGCTCTCTCGAGCAGTAAACTTCCCTCCACTTACAAAGGCAACAGGGTGGAATCAGTGGCCACAGAACCACCCTTTGAGCAGAGCTTTCTAGTCTCAACATACTATTTCTCCCATTTAAAAGTCTAAATCTTTCTGCCTGCCTTTTGTACTTAAGAATACTCGGAACTTCTGGCACTGTATACCAACAGTGCTTCTCTAAAAGGCATCATCTATTTCAAGAAGACTGCTCACCCCTGTGTCCTCAAATATATCCACAGCATCCCTACCCAGGTTCCTTTTTCTCAGACTCTCTCCAACGCTGGCTTTTCTCTCTTGTTCTGATATCCCAGTCCGAACAGAAACCTCCAGAAGGCCTTCCTGTCAGCCCAAACACTCATCCTTATTGCTTCATCTGGATTGTTTTTTCTCACCTAAACCAAAGCTGTTTACTCAATTACTTCAGGAGCCCAGTGAAGCTCTGTGACAGGAAGTTTTCCAGCAGGATATATATTGTTCTAAACTGAGTCAGCCACTCGGGAGCCCTTCCTGTATACATATAATGGGCTGGGTGCCCAAGGCACTGCACTGCAACCTCACAGCTGAGTTAAGAAATCACTGAACATTATTCATTTCCTACAGCAAAATAAATAAGCCCTCAAGGGTGGTAGCCGGGAGCCCTGTAAAAACAATGGCCTTTTCGTAGGACCCACCTATAACAACTGGAGAACTCAGAGTTTATATAGTTATTATCTTCCAATGAGTTCATTATGCTTTTAAAAAATTATATTTCTTTACTTTTTTTGTGTGTGTGTAAAGGGGCATACATGCCACAGCAACTTGTGGAGGTCCAAGGGCAATTTGTGGAAATCGGTTCTCTTCTGCCATCTTGTAGGTCCCCTGGCTCAAATTCAGGTTGTCAGGCTTGGCAGCAAGTGACTCTGCCTGGTAAACCATGTCTTTGGCCTTCAGCATGCTGAATATCAAAATACATTTACTATATGAATAAGACATCAATCACACAGGAGGAGGAGGGGATGTGGGATGCAGAAAGAGATGTGGGATGCAGAAGGAGATGTGGGATGCAGAAGGAGATGTGGGGTGCAGCAAGAGATGTGGGGTGCAGTAGACTTGGAGTTGTTTTGCCAGAAGCAGGGATGGGACTGTATTCAAGCTTCAATCTCTCCCTCAGGCATCTTGTGACCAACAGTAGCTATTTTCCAGCCAAGATTGGGCCCTCTTTGAAAGGGAGTAGAGCTAAATGATACACAATGTCCACTTCCTGGCCCTGTGCTATAAACACAACTAAACCGCCTTAAAGGTATTTATGTCTACAAGTTTTAATGTCAATGCGTCACTTACCTCCAGGATTATGTACTCTGGAGTCTGAATTCAAATATCTGAACTCTGCTTTGTTAACTGCTTAACCCTTCCATGCCTCAGTTCCTTCATCTGTAAAATCAGAATGCTGTTAATAGTAGCAATTCAGGGCTAGAGATGGGAATCAGTGTTAGAGGGCTCCAGAGTGTGTGTGAAGCTGCGGGGAGGGGAGTCCAAGAGGAAGAGTGTGTGTCTGTTAATACTGTTGGGAGGGTTTAAGAAGGATGTTTGTCAAGTTCCTAGAGCAATACCTGGCTTTACTTAAGAATGTAATGAATACTGGCTCTTACTCTCGTTCCTTCTTCCCACTGAGGACACCAAGAATTGAGGCATCTTGCCCTGTAATGCTCTGACTTGACCTCTAAGCATCCACCAAGGTCTTCCTCATCTTCACCTGTTTATCAACCTAGATTTCTTGTAACTGTTTAACACCCAAACTCAGAGCATCTTGACTATATTGCTCAAGTGTTTTAAGGAGTACGTACATACATACATACAGCCATGGGTGCTGTGAAGGAACACACAGGTGTGCAGGCTAGCACAGGGGGAGAGGGGAGAAACTGAAACTGAGAGAGACGCCAGTTGTCCACCTGGCAAGATGCAGCAAAAGGGAAATAACTTTAGCAACATACAGAAATTATTACAGTGTAGCCCAAACCTACTAGGCCTGAGCAGGTGCAGCTCTAGCCCCTAGAATGTGCTTTTAGCCCACATCTGAGAAAGCAACAACAACACAAGACCTGGGAGATAGCTGTAAGACAATCTTGCAGGGTTTGTTGTTGGTCAAAATAAAATGAGGGACATTGATCTCCTAACAAGGTCATAACAGTTATTATCTACCAATTACCTAGAATTCTGTTGTGTAGTGTGAAGGGAAAAGAAGATATCTGTGTGTGTGTGTGTGTGTGTGTGTGTGTGTATCTTATTTAAGCAAAGTAATAGGCTTTGAACAGTTTTTTTTTTAATTTTATAAAAGCTTTAATTTTAGCCGGGCGGTGGTGGCACACACCTTTGATCCCAGCACTCGCGAGGCAGAGGCAGGAGGATCTCTGTGAGTTCCAGGCTAGCCTGATCTACAGAGTGAGTTCCATAACAACCAGGACTGTTACACAGAGAAACTCTGTCTTGAAAAAACAAAACAAAACAAAAAAAGCTTTAATGCTTATTGCTTTTGTTTTTGTTTTATTTTTTCATTTTACACACCAACCACAGTTTCCCTCCCTTCCTTCCTCCCACTCTCCGCCCCCCAAGGATGCCCCCAGCTAAGACTACTAGCTGTATTGGAGAGAGTGCCCGAACTGGCCTTCTCCTGTAGTCAGATTGGTGAACACCCTAACTGTCATCAGAGAACCTTCATCCAGTGACTGATGGAAGCAGATGCGGAGATCCACAGCCAAGCACTGGGAGTCCAGTTGAAGAAAGGGAGGAGGGATTATATGAGCCAGGGGGGTCAAGGTCATGATGGGGAAAGCCACAGAGACTTTGAACAGTTTTTAAGGTAGCACAAGCTTTGAAACAATTTTAAAATAATGCAATAAAGGAACAAACATATGATTCCACTTACATGATATATCTAGCATTAAATTACAAAAGCTAAATTCATAGATACAGGATTTAGAGTAGCAGTAAATTTTGTTATTTTACCACAATTTTACAAATATAAGGATATTTTTAAAAGTCCCCATGTGGTCAGTTATTCAGCCTGGCCTAGGTAAATCCATTCATAATGAACTCAGAATAATGAAATTATTATTATTATTTCCTGTAGAAAATTCTGTAAGAAACTCAGTAAGACTAACTGAGAAACATTTAGGGTATTTGGAGTTTTCTTTCTTTTTTTTACTGTGCTGGAGATTGAACCCAGAACCTTGTGCATAATAGTCAACTATATTCTCAATGCACACAGTATTAGCCCTTAAGCAAAGTCTATTAAAAAAAGCAGCATGAGAGCCGGGCGGTGGTGGCGCACGTCTTTGATTCCAGAATTCGGGAGGCAGAGGCAGGCGGATCTCTGTGAGTTCAAGGCCAGCTGGTCTACAGAACGACATTCAGGACAGGCACCAAAACTACACAGAGAAACCCTGCCTCAAAAAACAAACAAACAAAAAAACAACAAAAAACAAACAAACAAACAAAAAAGGCAACATGAACCTTGTGTCCTTCAGAAACAAGTGGGAGCTATGGCTAATTGGGTCGTGGGGAGCCTGACCTCAGAAGACCTCAAACATGAAGCAGACATTTGAAATGGAAATGTTGATCAGTAGGGATTCATTGTATTAATATTGACATTTCACCACGTGGTTTTCTTTGCAGTGTTGGGGATGTAAACTCGGGGCTTTGTGCATGCTAGGCAGATACTCTGCCATTGAGCTACATTCCCAACCCTTAAAATTCTCACCTTTTGCTGATGAAATTTGAGAGCATCTATAGTCTAGTTCATTATAATGAGCCAAGGAGTCTGATTTTGCTCATATACTACGATTAGTTACTATTGGAGGTAGGTGAATGGTGAAGAAAAGGAATTTTCTGAATTCTCTTTGCAGCTTCTTGAGGCTCTATAATTATTTAAACATTTAAGAGGAAGAAAAGTGAGTGTTGAGAGATTAGCCTGCCATCTGTGTACATGATAGTTTGAAAGGAGAAGAAATCATGGCAGGATGAGAAAAAGTCATTCCAACCAAATATTTCCTTATGTAAATCCTTAAACTTGACTCATGCAGAACAGAGACGGGCTCTGGGTAAACAAAACTTTTAAACTTTTCAGCTCAGAAGATTTTTCATTTATGCAACTTATGAGCCAAATACTGTGGTGCTGGATGAAGGCATTTGGTTTGTGGAACTTTGAGTTGAGAGTGGCTTTACAGTCAGCTATCCAGAGGTGAGTCAGCCCCTGATTTGTTTCTAAAGACGCTCTGAGCAATTTCATCTGCTCAGCTGTTGGACAAGTAAACCAGAACTTGTCCTAGAAAACACAGCAGATACATCTTCATAGGTCTCTAGCCACACAGACTGAGCCTGGAACAACCTTCTCTGTAACATGAATCTTTTTTTAAAATTTTATTTTATTTTATAATTTGATTTAATTTTACATATCAGCCATGGATTCCCCTGTCCTCCCTCCTCCTGCCCCCTCCCCCGCCCTCCCCCAGCCCACCCCCTATTCCCATCTCCTCCAGGGCAAAGACTCCCCTGGGGATTCAGCTCAACCTGGTAGATTCAGTCCAGGCAGGTCCAGTCCCCTCCTCCCTACACCAAGGCTGAGCAAAGTGTCCCAGCATAGGCCCCAGGCTCCAAAAAGCCAGCTCATGCACTAAGGACAGGTCCTGGTCCCACTGCCTGGGGACCTCCCAAACAGTTCAAGCTAATCAACTGTCTCACTTATCCAGAGGGCCTGGTCCAGTTCCATGGGGGCTCCTCAGCTATTGGTTCATAGTTCATGTGTTTCCATTCATTTGGCTATTTGTAGCTGTGCTTTTTTCAATCTTGGTCTCAACAATTCTCGCTCATACAATCCCTCCTCTTTCTCGCCGATTGGATTCCTGGAGCTCCACCTAGGGCCTGGCCGTGGATCTCTGCATCTGCTTCCATCAGACACAGGGATCGCCCAATGACAGAGAAATGGATGAGATCTACATGAGCAAACTGGACGTGAGGGGGGGCAGGTAATGAAGGGCAAGGGTCGAGGGAAAGAGAGCTTAATGGAGCAGGAGATCCCAGCTGGATCAAGAACAGAGAGGGAGAACAAGGAAAGAGAGACCATGATAAATGAAGACCCCATGGGAATAGGAAGAAGCAAAGTACTAGAGAGGTCCCCAGAAATCCACAAAGATACCTCCACAATAGACTACTGGCTATGGTCGAGAGAAAGCCCGAACTGACCTACTCTGGTGATCGGGTGGCCAAACACCCTAACTGTCGTGGTAGAACTCTCATCCAATGGAACATGAATCTTAACCAATTAGTTCGGTTGGTGCCAGGATATGGGTTAAAAGCACGGGGGGTGGGAGGGGGGTGGTGGGGGGTGGTGGTGAGGGGGGGTGAGGAAGGGAACAGAAGCTCTTTCTCGTCTAGTATCTTTTTTTCCACTGGCCCTTCTGAAAGTTTAAAGTTTCTAACTTTCATCCCGTTTGGTTTCTTGCTTCAGCATTTATTTCCGGAGGAAAGGATTTCTGCCAGTTAGTTTATGGTCTGCCTTGTACAACAGCTGGCTTCCCGAAGGCTTCTGACTTCGCTCAATTATCTTGATTGTTACAGTTTAGACTACAGAATTAGAGCAGTCAGTCATGAATACTCAGAGGATTTATCACTTAATAGCTGAACTGTTTGGGTCATTAAGGGGTGGGAGAGGAACAGCCAAGTGATTGTTACTTCAGTGGAAAATGTACCAAGGTTTTGACCCTTTGCTTCCTGTTGTCATCCTTAAGGCACTCCTCACTGTTAAAGGATGGAGGCCTTCTGTCTTGCCTTCCTGACTTTTGGGGTCAGGAACCCCAGTTCGGGCAGAGGTAAAGGGCATTGCCGGGTGAAGGGAAAGCAGAGGAAACCGGTTTGGACTGCACTGAGAGCAAGCAGAATACTTTTGCTTTTTACATATCAATTCAGACTAGGCCTTTCCAAGTTCATCCTGAAGGAATTTGCGTAGTTTCCTTTTAGTATTTGCATTAACCCAGGCAGGTGGTAGGATTCCCAGCTTCCCCACTGCTGTGTGCTTCCAATGAGAGGACAGTGAGTTTGTCAAGGGCACAAAAGTCTTGAATGTCTTCCTTCAGAACATAAGCCTCATCCAGCCAGTGGCTGAAGAGAGTCTGTAGCCTTGAATGGTAGCCGTGCTTCTACAGAACAAAACATTTACTATAGTGCCTGGCTATGTCAGAGGCAAAATATAAACTCAATATTCACTTTTACACTGTATGCTGGGGCCGTGAGTGGAAGAAAAGGGTCAGGAAGATAGGGGTTCTGAACCCTTCATAGAAGCTGAGCTGAGAGACTGTGACCCCCTCTCAACCTGTGTCCTTTTCCTGTGCCAGCCTTGTGATGAACCAAAGGTGTGTGTACCCCTTCCGACAGGAGAGATGAGATAAACCAAAATGGTGGCAGCTCTCCATATGACGCCATAGTTAGCAATTTGGCTGATGGCATTTCTGTCACCAGGCTATTCGCATTACAATAAAGAAATTCTCCAAACCATCACGTCTTCATAATCCAAAAGAAGAAATGTCCAATAATGGAATTGCCAGACATGGGTCAAGGTGGCAAGGAAGCCGTTTGTGACTAAGTGGTCCACTGCCCCCTCATGTCTCTCCACTGTCATTCAAACGAGAGTATACTATGACAAGCCAACTCTTTTTAACAATCTGCAGTGTTCCACTACAATATTGGGTGTCCTGACTCCCTAAAACATCAGTTCTAAAACTTTACATCAGAACCACCTAGAAGGCTCACTGGAAACACAAATTGCTATACACCAACTCTAGAGACTAATTCAGGTGGTCTGGCCTGGAACCCAATAATTCAGATTTCTAGTGAATTTTAAGTTAATGCTGATGTTGCTAGTCTTGAGCCTACAACTGAGGCCCATATATACACATACATACATATATATGTATGTATGTATATGTTCAGGTGTACAGGCTAGACCACTCGTGTTAGAATCTCCACTCTACTACTAACTGGCTTCATAGCTTTATGATGGAGACTTGACCTTTACACCTTAGTTGTTTTGTTTCAGAAAAGAATAATAATGGAGATAGTAGCAGAACCTCTCTCCTTGAAACTGTGTGGGTAATTAAACAGTACATAGTGCCTACTAAGCTATGTTATCATTAAATAGATAATGTTATCATTATTCTAGAATGCTTCCCAGAAGAAAGCATGTCAATGTATCCTCAAAGCAGTCCAAAATTTTTGAATAATATATATACACCTTGCAAACTCCACAGACAAAGCCTTAGTGGTTTCAGAAAGCAACAGCTTAGTTGAAATAGAGGCATGTGGACTTCTTTGTCTGAAGGAAGAGGAATGTGTAATAGGATGCACACAGAGATGCATGCACAAACACACGAATTCACACATACTCAGATATTTTTGCATTTTTTCCTTTTAGGAAAGAGTCATAAGGCTCATCTCCACTGAAGGGCAACCTTCCCCAAAGTAAAATGAAATTCTCTTTACTCTGAGACACAGTGACAGACGAATGAGCTGAACCCCTTCCCTGACCTCTGGGGAAGAGAAACTTGTTTCCTGTTGCTTCTGAATTGAGGTCCTATTTTAATAAACCAATTTGGTTCTTCCTGCTGGCCTCACAAGGGCTATTGTTAGTGCTAGGAAAACCTGAAAGTGGGCTGATTGAGACAGTGGCAAGGCAAAGAATTTAAAGGGTTCAGAGACAACACACAGGGGACAATGAATTTTGGCCTGTGTTGGGGGATCTTAAGATTATAAAAAAAAAAAATGAGAAAAGAAGAAAGATTTCAAATTGCTGTGTTTTTCAGTAAATTTCCCAATTCCTTTTCGAGACATCGTTTCACTATGCAATCTTGATTGGCCTAGAGCTCACTATGTAGACCAGGCTGGCCTCGAACTCACAGAGTTACACCTGCTTCTGCCTCCCAAATGCTGGTACTAAAGACCTGTACCACCATGCCCATATAAATTTTCCAACTCTTAAATGTTGCCAATCAAGAGATTTAAAAAACACACCATGAGCCAACAAATATATTTTTACAGCAAGTATTTGCTGCCAGTGTGTGACCTCTGGGCTCTTAGCAGGGAAAAGAAGGCCTTTGGGTTTTTAGTGTAGATGGTAGAAGAGGTTATCAGCAAGCGTGTAGGAGACTGAGAGGTGGGAGGAACAAATGCTACAAGTAAGTCCCTGAGTGATGTTGGGTACTGTTCAAGAGGGGCTCGGTGGGGCTGGAGAGATGGCTCAATGGTTAAGAACAATGGCTGCTCTTCCAGAGGACCTGGGTTCAATTCCTAGCACCCACATGGCAGCTCACAACTGACTGTAACTCTAGTTCCAGGGGATTTGACACCCTCATACAGACAAACATGCAGGCAAAAATACCAATGCACATGAAAATAAAAGTAAGTAATTAAACAAAAGTAAATAAAAAAGGAACATATGCTGAGCACTTTTGACCCAGAGAGAGTGATGTATCAGAATCCTTGCTGCCTCTGAGTCACTGGGTGAAAATAACTAACATTTATTGGACAATTTCATGGTCCCAGGGGTTGTTTTGAAATTTGTATATATACAATTATCCCTGAATCTCTATGGGGGACTGGGTCCTAGACTCCCTACAGATACTGAAACATTTTAAAAACATGTAACCCATGTGCATCTTGTCATATACTTTTTTCATGGGGTTTGGGATAGAACCCAGGGCCTACATATACCCTGTGGCAGGTGCTCTACCACTGAGCTATATCTTCAGCACAATTCCATAAACTTTAAGTTATTTCTAGGTTACTTATAGTACTTAATACAATGTAAATACTTGTTAGACTACTGCTTATAGGATAATGACAAGGAAAAAATCTGTATGTGATTACTACAGATAAGGCCACCAGAGATGCCTGATTACATTTTCAGTCCATGGCTAGTTGAATCTGTTGATGTAATACCTGTGGCTACATATACCTGACTGTGCTGTTTCAATCAATCATCACAATATCTTTGGGAGATTGGTATTGTTATTCCCATGTTCAGGTCACCAGTACCCCAGGCTTGCCCGAGTTGACTTCATGGAGTGGAGCTTTGCTGTATCTGGACAACACACCCTAAAGTCAACTCACTGACATGGGAAGAATGCCCAGTAATTACTTACTATGGAGTTCATGCAGCAACCCCACTCAAATTCTAAGAAAATACACTCTCTTTGCAGAGTACCATGAAGGTTCCAAATCACGGGACAATGAACTGAATGTGTTAATCTTCAAGAGTTGGGACATTGGGAAATACCATTATAATTTTACATCATCTCCCCAGGAAGCAAGGAACAGAATCCTGCTGAAAAACTAAGATCATTTTCCTGTGTGTAGAGAGAACTATGCATAAGTTAGCTTTGATAGCAGGGAGGGCATGCTATTTATGCCCTGGAAAACTATTTCACAAAGGACATTGCAATGAGGGACTGGGTGAATTGGAGAAAAGGATGCAAAAGGAACCAAATGCATAGAAGAACAGAAAGAGAGGCTAGAAGGAGCAAAGTTAGCATGTTGTACAATTTTTCTGAAGGTCAGTCTTGTATACAGGCCTTTAGCCTGGCTGGGAAAAGCCACGGAAGGAAGTGGAGTTAGGAAATCCAATTAGTCCAAATGTTGGACTAGGGCACCTGGGCTCTTTGAACATTTCCCCCATACTCTTGCATCACTACAGCCTCGGAAGAGAAGGAATCTGCAAATCTGACTTAAGGTCTTTGTTTATCATTATCTAAATATATACTTAGCAAAGGCTTAGGTTTAAATGAGAATTTTTAAAACTATGGGTAACATCCTTTCTGGTATTTTTTTTTTTTTTTTAGGAAAATGAGCTTGTTGCTTTATCAAATCATGGGTTATTTATTGATGGAAAAATAACAAGGAGCACCATTTCTCCATATTGCTTAGTAACTTCTTCTACACACACACTTGTCTTATTTACATATTTGTCCTAGGGCTAGCAGTTATGAAATGACAGGAAATCCTGAGCAGGCTTTAGTGTATATGTTACACTTTAGTCAGAGATTGTTTCATGTGTCCTTTATAATGTCAAAGCCTAAGTTGGTGTATTTCCTTCTTTCAACTACTTTACAGGAATCCTTTGAACCCACTACTTGGTCATTCAACAACATTTGCTGAATGTTGGAAATAAATGTTGTGTAGCTAAAGTTTTTCTGGTCCCACCTGGTTCCCATGGCCCTGTGGTCCTGCAGCCACTCAGACCCAAATGAACACACAGAGGCTTATATTAATTACAAACTGTATGGCCTATTGGCTCAGGCTTCTCTCTAGCTAGATCTTACATCTTAAATTAATCTATTTCTATAAATCTATACTTTGCCACATGGCTCGTATCTTGGTATCTTTACATCTTGCTTCTTCTGGCAGCGGCTAGCAGCGTCTCCTCTTCTCCTTTTCTTCTCTCCTATCTCCCCAGTTAGAATGTCCCGCCTAACCTTATTCTGCCTCATCATTGGCCAAATATCTTTATTTATCAACCAATCAGAGCAACACATTCACAACATACAGAAAAACATCACCCATCATTTCCCCTTTTCTTTGTATTCAAAAGGAAGTTTTTAACTTCAACATAGTAAAATTACATATAACAAAACAGTTATCAAGCAAGAATTATACCTATAATATCTAGTCTATTTGTGTTTGGCAAAATTAAAGAAAATATTCTATTTATCTCTATTTGTGAGTCTAATGTTTTATATCTACCTTATCTCTTATCATAACCAAGGAAGAGCATACAAAAAGCATATTTTTTGGTGGTAGTGTATGTATGAGTTTCTCTTCATTGGGATTTGTTGGTGTGGGATTAACTATTGCCTGTGTTTTCGTGGGTGCATCTAACTTTCTTTGGTTGGATTTTTTCCTTCTAGTGCTTTCTGTAGAGCTGGAATTGTGGATGGCCATTATTTAAATCTGGTTTTGTCACGGAATATTTTGTTTACTACATTTATGGTGATTGAGAGTTTTGCTGGGTATAATTGTCTGGGCTGGCATCCATGGTCTCTGAGTGTTTGCATAACATCTGTCCAGGACATTATGGCTTTCAAAGTCTCCATTGAGAAGTAGGGTGTTATTCTGATGGGTCTGCCTTTATGTGTTACTTAGCCTTTTTCCTTTGAAGTTCTTAATATTCTTTCTTTATTCTGTATGTTTTGTGGTTTGATTATTATATGGCAAGGGGACTTTTTTGGGAGGGGTCCAGTCTGTTTGATGTTCTGTTAGCTTCTTGTATCTTCATAGGCATTTCTTTCTTTAGGTTGAGAAAGTTTTCTTCTATGATTTTGTTGAATACATTTTCTGTGCATTTGAGTTGGTATTCTTCTCCTTCTTCTGTCCCTATTATTCTTAGGTTTGGTCTTTCCATGGTGTCCCAGATTTCCTGGACATTTTGTGTTATGACTTTGTTGGCTTTAATTTTTGTCTTTGATCAATGAATCTATTTCCTCTATCATATCTTCAATGCCAGAAATTCTCTCTTCCATCTTTTGCATTCTATTGGTGTTATGCTTGCATCTGTAGTTCTTGTTTGTTTACTCAGATTTTCCATTTCCAGCATTCCCTCAGTTTATATCTTCTTTATTACCTCTATTTCAATTTTCAAGTCTTGACCTGTTTCCTTCACCTGATTGATTTCTTTTTCTTGGTTTTCTTTACTTTCTTTAGGGGATTTATTGATTTCTTCCAATTTTTTTGTTTGTCTTTTCCTCAATTTCTTTAAGGGAATTTTTTTTAGTTTTTCTTTAAAGGCCTCTATCATCTTCATAAAATCATTTTTAAGGTCATTTTCTTCTGCTTCTACATTGGGATGCTCAGGTCTTGCTGTAGTAGTACTACTAGCTTCTGGTGGTGTCATATTGCTCTTACGTTGTTGAGTGTATTCTTGCACTGATGTCTACCCATCTCTTCCTTCAATTGGTGCAAAAGGTGTTTGTGTCTCAGGGAACCACTCTTGGTCTAATCAGAATTCTTGGTCCAATCAGAGCTGACAGAGTCTCTGTCTCAGGGAGCAGCTGCGGTCTCAAGGGATAGGTAAGTTTGGGGGATGAAGTGGGGCTGGTAATTATAGGGCCTGATGGCGGAGTTGCTGATCAGGCCTGCCTGCAGGAGTCTTGCCTGCTGGCCTGCAACTGGGGCTTCAATGGGTGGGGGTCTAGGGGCATGCTTAGAGGTAGTATAGAGGACATGGACTCTAGTGACAGTTACCTTGGTTCAAATATCAGCTCTATGACAATTAGTAAGTCACTATAAAGTTATTGAATGAAAAAAAGAAACAAAAAGGAAGGACATGATGCTTCTAGGTATGGTTGAGGAGAAGGTTTATTGTAGATATGAGAGAAAAAACAGCCAGAGGTATCTGCAAACATCCTGAGTAAACATGGACAGACTGAGTTGGGCCATGTGGAGGAAGGGGAGCAAAAGAGGAGCCTCTGACCAAGAGGAGTGGCCTGGGCCAAGAGACTGGTGTAGCCAAAATGGCTGAGTTATAGGGAGGCTAGAAGAGCTGGGGGAAAGGGCAGCCCAGCCCCTGGGTTGGACAGTTCGGAGTAGGGGGTGTGGTATGCCAGCAGGAGGGCCCTGTACCAGATAGGAACTGAGGGGATGCTGGGAGAAGCCGCCAGCCAGTGTCTCCTTTGATATGTTAATAAGCACCTAAGTCAGCCCTTTGTCTCAAGTTTAGGACTTAGCAGGTACCTTCTCAGTTTTCTCATGAAAAAGTAAGACTTGATGGGTTCAGAAAAACTTAGAAGAGAGCATGGCACTTTAATCGTTGTTTATTAATTTCAAGATAAATAAGCCAGCTCCATTACTGTCTCCATGGGATATATCATGTCATCGAGTTAGATGGAAACAGAAAAGAGAAAGTGAGAAACTCTGTGAACTCGCATCTTGCCAGCAATAGAATTCGATGCAAATCCGGTTTCTGAAGTCTTCCTGTCCCTGTTTTTGACCTCGACTTGATGACTGGGGAAATTCTCTTGAAGACTTTCAACACAAAGTTAAGACCATCGCTGCGATCCACTGGAGATGTTTGTTCTGGATTATGCTTAGATTTGATTGTATTAAGGCACGGTGCACATACTCCACCTCTCTAGAGACAAGACTGCTCTCCTCTGTAGCTAGAGTTTTCCTGCCTGGTCCACAGTCAGGACAAATCTCTCTCACCTGCCAGTCCCACAGCTGCTCAGACCCAACCAAGTAAACACAGAGACTTATATTGCTTACAAACTGTATGGCCGTGGCAGGCTTCTTGCTAACTGTCCTTATATCTTAATCCATTTCTATAAATCTATACCTTGCCACGTGGCTCATGGCTTACCGGCATCTTTACATACTGCTTGTCCTGGCGGTGGCTGGCTGTGTCTCCTTCCACCTTCCTGTTCTTTTCTCCTCTCTGTTAGTCCCGCCTATACTTCCTGTCTAGCCACTGGCCAATCAGTGTTTTATTTATTGACCAATCAGAGTAATTTGACATACAGACCATCCCACAGCACTCCTCTCTCCAACTCCTTGGCTCTGCTTAGCCCTACAAAGGTCAGGAAGTTGGAGGTGTCTATCCTAGTGCCTCCATCCAGCACCTTCATCAGGGCCCAGCTGCCTTGAAGGATCTTAGCTGCCTCTCTTTGTGAGCATGACAAGGAGGGCTGCTCATTTGGAACACCGGCCTTCCTTTCTCATCACCCCACCACTTACCGCTCTTGACTTCATGATCTACTCTTGGGCATGCTGACTTCCATTCTCCTCCTGCAATAACCCATGCTCTCTGTCATTTGTCATTAGCACCTGTTACTCTCTCTTCTTGGGATCTTTTCATTTTGTTTTGTTGGTAGCCCAGGTTAGTCTCAAACTTCTTATCTGATTGCCTTGTTGGGATGATAGGCAGATATGCTGTTTGAATATGTTTAACTCCACTTTAGCAGGTTAATTATTCCTTACCCTCCAGGTATTACTTTAAATCTTACTTCATCTAGGAACTTTCTTCTAATGCCTCTAAAGTAAATATAACTCTTTATTTGAACAAATACATGACCGTACAATACATCAGTGGGAGAAACTAACTAGCTTCCTTCATTTCCTTACTGAGCAAGGAGGAAGATCACATTTCTCAGGTGCTCCCACCATTGGATTAGCTTCTGGTCACTTTCAAGTCTTGCTATAAATCTTCCTACATGGTTCTCCATGACTTGGTTTTGCTTGCTAGTCCCTCGAGTAGAGTGGGTCCAATTCAGGACTCTAAAGGGGTCGTGGAATGGTGAATCCATATGAAAGAAAATCTTGTATCCTGAGTCATTGCTTGGATATCTACTCAGAGGAGCTCCTTGGCATCCATTGGCCTGTGACATAATTAACAAACACACTTTTTTGTATGTGGTGAGCCACTGATATGCAAGGGTGGTTTCATTACTAATGCTAGAATTAATTACCTTGAGTAACAGTATCTCCTGTATGTCATAGCAGTTAATAATACCGATTAAAATTGCCAATTTGCTTGGCTTTACTCACCATTAGAATGAAAGCTCCATTAGAGTTGGGGATTTTGCCAGGATTATTCTCTCCTATATCTTCAGCATTGTATTACTTTTCTATTACTGTGATAAAACACCATGACCAAGGCAACTCATAAAAGAAAGAATTTAATTGGGCTTATGGGTTCAGAGGGTTAGAGTCCATGATAGCAGAGCAAAGGTCTGATGGCAGAACAGCTGAGAATTCACATCTTGATCCAAAAGTAGGAGGCAGAGAGAGAACACTGAGAATGGCATTAGTCTTCTAAAACTTCAGGTACTCGCCTCTTTCAAAAAGGCTGCACTTCCAAATCCTTCTCAAACAGTTCCACCAACTGGGGACCAGGTATTCAAATGTCTGAGAGCTTTGGGGGATATCTCATTCAAACCACCACATTCTACTCCCTGGCTGCCACAGGCTCATGGCATATCATAACACCAAAATACATTTAGTCCCACTTCAAAAGTCTCCACAGACTTTCAGTTTCAAGATAGTTTTAAAGTCCAAAGTCTTCTGAGACTTAAGACATTCCCTTATGTGTAACCACTTGTAAATTTGAAACAGAAATTATATCCTTCCAACATACAATGACACAGAACATTCATTTCCAATCCAACAGGGAGGAATCAGAACACAATGGAGAAATACTAGACCAAAGCAAGACCAATACCCAGCAGAGCAAAATTCTGTAGCTCTGTATCTGATGCTAAAGGACTTAGATGGCTCTGCCCTTCCAGTTTTGCTGCCTACAGTACACTTCTCTCTCTTGGGCTGTGTCCTAGATGGGGTTACCATGGCCATGATAAAACACCATGACCAAAAGCAAGTTGGGGAAGAAAGATTATATTTGGCTTATGCTTCCACAGCACTGTTCATCATCAAAGGCAGTCAAGACAGAAACTCAAACAGGGCAAGAACCTGGAGGCAAGAACTGATGCAGAGGTCATGGAGGAGTGCTTCATACTAGCTTACTCGCTATGGCTTGCCTAGCCTATTTTCTTATAGAATCTGTGACCACCTACCCAGGGGTGGCAATATCCACGATGGACTCGGCCCTCCCCATCAATCACTAATTAGTAAAATGCTCTACAGGCTTGACTTGCAGCCTGATCTTAGGGATACATTTTCTCAATTAAGGTCCCCTACTCTATGATGACTCTAGCTTGTGTCAAGTTGACATAGAACTAGCCAGCACAAAGCTGGTTTCAGTCCCTGTATGCAGCCCTTCTTGGTAGATGTCCCATGGCTCTGGCACCCCAGTATCTTGGGATCTCCAATGAACTCTGGGCTTCATTTTCACACCTTCATACAATATAGCCTGTCAGGGCCTCCTTGCAAGGATTTTTCTGCCACATGCCGAGCCTCAGTGGCTCCCCTTAACCATAGAAGAAGATTCCATGATCCTTTTATTATTATGTCTTTCATGACTCTAAAGCCAGAACCACGTGAATGACACTAAGTTCAACTGTCTGCTTGAGATGGAGCCTGGCTCCAATGAATCACTTCTTGGTCATTCTCTGTAATAACTCATTTGTGTTTTATTCATATACTGTCCTAGTTAGCTTTCTATTGCTCTGATAAAGACCATACTCAAGAGTATCTTGGAGGGGGAAAGGGTTTATTTGGTTTATACTTCCATGTCAAGTGTCCATCATTGGGGCAAAGTTAAGGTCAGGAACTCAAGACAGGAACCTAGAGACAGGAACTAAAGAAGAGGCTATAGTGGAATGATGGCTTACTCTCCATGGCTGCTTTCTCAGCTTTCTTTCTTTCTTTCTTTCTTTCTTTCTTTCTTTCTTTCTTTCTTTTCTTTTCTTTCTTTTTTTTTGTTTTTTTTTTTTTTTGTTTGTTTTGTTTTTTCGAGACAGGGTTTCTCTATGTAGCTTTGCGCCTTTCCTGGATCTCGCTCTGTAGACCAGGCTGACCTCGAATTCACAAAGATCTGCCTACCTCTGCCTCCTGAGTGCTGGGATTAAAGGCTTGCGCCGCCGCCGCCGCCGCCACCGCCACCGCCACCACCACCACCACCTGGCCTCAGCTTGCTTTTTTATAGCACACAGGACCACGTGGCCATGGGTGGCACTACACAGAGTAGACTGGTCCTATCACATCAATCAATTAAGAAAATGCCCACAGACTTGCTTACAGGCCAATCTGGTGGAGGCATTTTCTGAGCTGAGATGTATTTTTGCAGATTACTGTTTTGATCTTCATTTTGAAATTATACTAGAATTACCTCATTTCCACCCCCTTCCTTTTCCTCCCTCCAACCCCTTGCACTCTCTCAAACTCATGGCCTCTTTTTCTTTAATTATTGTTTCGTGTGTGTGTGTGTGTGTGTGTGTGTGTGTGTGTGTGTGTACAACCTGCTCAGTTTGTATCATGTTACATGTACATGATTTCAGAAATGACCATTTTGCTCATGTCAAGTTGACAGAAAACTAGCCAGAGTATGCCCCTATCATGATTTGAAATTCCTTATCTACTGGGTGTTTACCTTTCCGTTGTCTACCTCCCTCAACATGCTTTCAGCTCTAAGAGTATAGACGGCTCTTGTTTTACTCACGCAGTATATTATGGAGCACTAGCACAGATAGCAAGCACAGGTGGCTGGAGAGATGTCTCAGCATTTGTTGTTCTTGTAGAGGATCCAGGTTCGGTTTCCAGTACCCACATGGTGACTCACAACCATCTGTAACTCTGGTACCAGAGGATCTGATTCTCTACTCTGGTTTTTGTGGGCACCAGCCCCGTATGTGCAGATGTGCAGGCAAATAGTCATAAAATAAAAATAAATAAATCTTAAAAATACATGTTTTATATTATTAGCTGATTGTGGAAGTGTATGCTATTAATACCTTTTAATATCTCTGAGTTCGAGGCCAACCTGGTCCACATAGTGAATTCCAGGCTAGCCAGGGCTGTATAATGAGAGAGAGAGAGGGGAGGGGAGAGAGAGAGAGAGAGAGAGAGAGAGAGAGAGAGAGAGAGAGAGAGAGAGAGCT
>CABHPR010123528.1:29718-42203 GCA_902168415.1 Peromyscus melanophrys
GAGAGAGAGAGAGAGAGAGAGAGAGAGAGAGAGAGAGAGAGAGATTTCAGACATGGAACACAGTCCACCTAGCTTGTGATGGTGTTATTGCCTACAAACTCATGAAAAGCTCTCTCAGTTCTGCAAGGTGACAGATCCACGTAATTTCAACCCTTAGGAATCTGAGACAGGAGGATCAAGAGTTCTATGCTCCTAAGTAGATAGACCCTGTCTCAACAACAACAAAAAACAACCAAACAATAACAAAAAAAAATTTATCCTGGGCTACATAGTAAGAACTTGTCTTAAAACAAAACAAAACAAAACAAAACAAAACAAAACAAAAATAACAAGAAGAAGACAAGTAAGTAAAAGAAAAAAGAAAAAGAACTCTAACAGTCCACCCCATTCAACTTTTAATGTCATGTAAAACTCCCATTGGAATCATTAAGGCATTCATTAACAAACTGCTGCCCCAAAGCCAAATGTAGCTGGCTGCTTCTTTTTATACAGCCCAGCCAGGAACGTTTCCATGGTTTTACATCACTGAAAACAAAAGGAATGAGTTTTTATTTTTGTTATGCATGGACATTACATGATACATAGCTTCCTTCTTTATTGGTGCAGTCACTCTAATTAAGCTATAATTGGTCTTTTGCTGACATCATGCTCTGACGGCTGAGTTAAATAACAGTAACAAAGAGTGTATGGCTTGAAAAGCTTAAAATATTTGCCATTTAGCCTTTTAAAGAAAACTATGCCAATCCTTGGACCAGGTTCCCATTGCAATGTGTAAGTTTCATGGGCAGTCTCAGAATGAGGTTGGATCTGCGATCAATACTCAAACTCAGGTTTTATTCTTTGATCTGTATAAGAAAAATATAAATCATGACAAATTGTAGAAGGAAAAGAAAGGAAGGTGAATGAAATGAGCATATGACCACTCCTAGGTACAGTTGAGGAGGTTTTTATTGTAGATATAGGGAGACTACAGTCAGAGGCATCTGGAAGGGTCCAGAGCAGGGAAAGAAAGCAGTAGGCTGAACATGGCCAGCAGAATGGACCAGGCATTGAGAGGAGAGAGAAAGAGAAAGACTGGGATAGCAAGAGAGGAGGACCAAGAGAGAGGGGCGAGAGAGAAGGGGGCAAGAGAGAGAGTGGGGCAAGAGAGAGAGGGGCCAAGAGAGAAGGGGGCAAGAGAGAGAAAGGGAGCAAGAGAGAGGGACAAGAGAGAGAGGGGGCAAGAAAGAGAGGGACAAGAGAGAGAGGGACAAGAGAGAGAGGAGCAAGCACACCAAGAGGGAGAATCAAGAGCCAAGATAGTGCATGGCCAAAATGGCAGGGTTGTATAGGAATGAGAAGCTAGGGGAAGGGCAATCCATGGGCTGGAGAGATTTGGGGTAGGGGCAGGGTGAGAAGAACTGAGAAGAGCCAGGATGCCCTGCTGGAACTCTGGAACAGGTACTTGCTGAGAAAGCCTAGGGGTCAGCATGGACTTTCATATACTAATAGGCATCACATTTGTCCTGAGTTTCTTTTGGACCTGACAGAAGGCAGGGTCCAAAGCAAATATCACTGACATTTATGGCCTAACTGTGAAGTCCTGAGTGGGAGCCAGGGAAAGAGGACAGTAGTGTTTAGGAAGAACCTAGCAAATGATGCAAATGATGGATGTGGGGGAGTGGTGTTGTGAGTGAGTGTCCTGTGAGTCAAGCATCTGCTATCTTGGGTAGTTCAGCTCTGCCCATCTGTCAAAAGGGCTACCTGAGCTGGGCTTGTTGACTCCTTACACCCCCTCACAGAGGATCACAAGAGCCACACCTGAATATCCAACTCCTTATCACTGCTTTAATTGGACGTGACCTCAAGGAGGGGTTAGAGTATATGGGAAGTGTGGGGGCGAGGGGGAGGGGGAGGCTCCATTATGAGGCTATGGGAAAGCCCTCATCTACTAGGGGAAGGTTTTCCAGGTGCAGTCTGTGGTGGGGGGCACTCACACCTCTGTAAGTAAACCCTCATGTATGCTCTGTGAGGGAGCCCAATAAACTCATTGGTTCCCCCAGAATGAACTTTGGTGGAAAGGTACCTCTATTTGTCAGTGGGACCTTAGGAGAGGGGGTAGACTTTGTTGCTTATATCTCTCCCTGGGAAGGAATTTTAGGAACGAAGAGGGGAGGGAGGCTGGGAACTGCCCATACCCCAGTGAGAAAGAAGGGAAAGTATAGCCTCCTACATACATTTGCTCCTTGTGCCTGGACACTGAAACTGCATGGAGTCCACAGGAAGTAGTCTGGCCGAGAGAGCCTAAGCCATGCTGTGGAGGATGCCAAGCTTCCCACTGTGACTGCATGCTGATTAACTGTGGGGACGCGTGCATGCGTGCTTGCATGCGTGCATGCGTGCGAACACTGAGGCATAGTTGAGAGCTGCTCAGAGAAAGAGCATCCTGAAAGCCCAAAGTTCCTGGAGGCCAGGGGCAGGGAAAGCACTGAGCTCTTTATAAATCTTACAGATTCAGGCTGAAGTCTTCAAGAAGGCCTTTGGTTTTAATGCCCTCTCTGAGTCGCTTATACTCAACCCTCCATGGATGGGATTTGGGGCCTTCCTGCTCCTCTCTTACATGCAGGCAATGCCATAGCCAAGGGCCTGAGGTGAGGATCTTGGGAGAGCTGTCCCATGTTCTCATGGCCTACTTTTGCTTCTTTTGATTATCTGGAAGGCAATCTTCAGCATGCCCCTGCACACAGCCGGTTCTCTTTTCCTCCCCCTATGGCAAAGGATCCCTGCTCCGCAGTGACTCACCACCCACTAAGAAACACCAGGAGCCTTTCTGTGTCAGCACTCCTAACAGTTTTTTAAGGGTGAGGCAACAGGAGAGAGACAGGCATAGTGGTGAATGGAACAAAGCAGAGCACACCACAAGCCAAAAGGGTAGCTCTGGTCTTCTACTTCCTGTTGGCCTGCAGGGGTCTGTGATGTGTTAGGCAGCCTTCCATCGGCTGCTTAGTTTCATTTCCCTTGCTCTTTGAATTCTACTTAATCCCTTGCAGATTAGGGAGTTTAGGGTTTGCTCTGATGGTTCAGTCCCACGGGGATTCCCAGAGCCACTGAAAGAGAGATCTAAGACAGCCTTGTGAATGTGCTCACAGACCTAAGTATAGTCTAAGGCTAGGATGTTAAAGATACTGTCGGAACAATACACAGGCCATCGAAGTCCAAAGGCAATGTATGAAATCCATGACAGTTATGAGACAGAGCATTGGAGAACCTGGGTCATGGTGATGAGGAGGAGGAGGAGGAAGATGATGAGGAGGTGGCAAGATGGTCCATCAGTTAAGGCTATTTGTTGCTCTTAC
Source organism: Peromyscus melanophrys (assembly GCA_902168415.1). NCBI lineage: Eukaryota > Metazoa > Chordata > Mammalia > Rodentia > Cricetidae > Peromyscus > Peromyscus melanophrys. The sequence continues at coordinate 33,054 of CABHPR010123528.1, forward strand.
AGTGTCTTTTTTATTGTCATGTTTTATTATTAAGACATAATAATGGAGGGCAAGGGATGGGGGATGAGAACATAGGGGAACGGGAGGTTCGAGCTGGAACAGGGACAGAGTGGGAGAGCAAGGAAAGAGATACCATGATAAATGAAGACACCATGGGAATAGGGAGAAACAGAGTGCTCGGGAAGTTCCCAGGAATTCACAAGGATGACCCCACCGTAGACTACTGGCAATAGTCGAGAGGGTGCCTGAACTGGCCTACTCTGGTGATCAGATGGCTGAATACCCTAACTGTCATCATAGAACCCTCATCCAGTGACTGATGGAAGCAGATGCAGAGATCCATGGCTGGGTGCCAGGCCGAGCTCCCGGAGTCCAATCGATGAGAGAGAAGAGGGATTCTATGAGCAAGAGATATCAAGACCATGATGGGAAAAAATACAGAGACAGCCAGCCAAACTAGTGGAAACACATGAACTGTGGACCAATAGCTGAGGAGCCCCCATGATACTAGACTAGTCCCTCTGGATAGGTGAGACAGTAGTTTAGCTTGAACTGTTTGGGGGCCCCCAGGCAGTGGGATTGGAACCTGTCCCTAGTGCATGAACCGGCCTATTGGATCCTAGTGCATGAACCGGCCTATTGGATCCTAGTGCCTGTGGTGAAACACTTTGCGCAGCCTTGGTGCAGGGAGGAGGCGCTTGGACCTGCCTCAACTGAATGTACCAGGCTCTGCTGACTCCCCAGGGGAGACCTTGCCTTGGAGGATGTGGGAATGGGGGGTGGGCTGGGGGGAAGGCTGGGGGTCTGGAGGAGAGAGGATGGGAATCTGTGGTTGGTATGTAAAATGAATAGAAAATCTCTTAATAATAAAAAATTATCTTAAAAAAGAAATTTTCTATTCACTTTACATACCAACCACAGATGCCCCCCTCTTCCCACCCAGCTCACAACCAGCTGTAACTCCAGTTCCAGGGAATGTAGACCTCTCTTCTGGCCTCTTCAGACTCCAGGAATGGGCACGGTGCACTTACATACAGGCAGGCAAATACTCACAAACATAAAAAAAATCTTTGAAATAATAATAATGAAGCCATTATGACTTTTTTAAGATTTATTAACTCATATAAAATTTATTTTCCTTTTTAGTGTGTGTATTTGTGTGTGTGAGCACGTCAGCGAAGGTGCCTGCAGAGGCCTGAGTTGTTGGATCCCGCTGGAGCTGAAATTACAGGCGGTTGTGAGCCACCTGATATGGGTACTGGGACTTGAGCTCAGATCCTCTGGAAGAATGGTACAGGCTCTTAATAGCTGTCCAGCCCCCAAATCATTCAAACACTGTTTTAGCTGGGCAGTGGTGGCACATGCCTTTAATCCTGGCACTCTGGTAGCAGATGCAGGTGGATCTCTGTGAATCCAAAACCAGTCTGGTCTGCAGAGTGAGTTCCAGGACAGCCAAAACTACACAAAGAAACCCTGTCTCAAAACCAACCAAACAAGCAAGCAAGCAAACAAAAACCACCATTTTAAGACACATGTACATATATACACACATGTATAATGTGCTTAGTAAAATCCTCATCAGAACACAATGAGGTATGTTGTATTTTTAATGCCATGTCATAGAAGAGAAAACCAAGGGTTTCAGGTAAAGTCATTGCCCCAGAGGATCTATGCCAAGGAGATACAGACCAGAATTTGAGCCTAGAGTTTGGCCCTGGGGTCCATGCTCTTAAATGCTATATCTCCCCCCTCAGAAAATGTATTGATGTTTAAAGATGTGTGGCCGTTTTGGCCTTAGACTGGAAAAAGTCCTCCGATGAGCTGTGTCCTTCCATAGCAAACATTCTAAGACAAGGGAAGAAACGGGAGGAAGGGAAGTATGAGATTTTGCACGTTGTCCTTACCGCTTAAATTGAAATGTAGGCACATGCCAAGCCTTGGCTAGAACTGGCATAACCTGGTCTCCAGAAGTCTTACCAGCTGGTATCCAGAAAGCTCTTTGAGAGAAACCTTCAAGCTGCCTGCGTGTTTCTTTCTGTGCGTGGCTTGGATGTCTCACTTCCGGTTTCCTGGCCACCTACCATTCTCTCTCACATAACAAGACTTGTGGAACCATTGATGCTCCTGGAAGAAAGTATACAAACTTGGAGCTTAGGAATGATGTGGCACTTTTGGGAAGAGACAGCAAAGGCGGAAGTGAGTCACAACTGAAAATTGTAACTGGTCAGAGCACTCTGCCTGGTGCATTTGACCACTGAGAGAGTAAGTAAGCAGGGAGTCTGTTGCCATGTTCATCTTTATGGACAAAAGCTGTTGAAGGTAGCTATTATGCCCTCCTCTGAAATGAGACTTACCATCAGAAATCCTCTGGAATTGATTCCTGGATAAAATGACATGTGTGCTCAGAATCATGGTGTAGATGCAAGGTATACTGAAGTACATCTGCTTTGCTAGCAGAGTCCAGGAACTGTATTATGAAATTTTCAATGACAGATCTGTTCCCAGAACACAGCCACTTTACTTGCAAAGAAATAATACTCATTGAAATGAAGCCTTGCTAGAATGGAAAATAGATAACTGCCCAATACTCACACACTGCAATGTGGTAATGAAAATTGGTACTTACACAAGCTGGCTGAACAGAAAAAGGTACTATCATTGTATCCTAACTTTAAGATGTAGATTACAATTTCTTGGAGGAAACTGCGACAGATAAAACATGAGGTGTGCCACAATTAGCACTATGGTCATTCACTCTACAAAAGAGTCCTGGGGGGACCAATGTATACAGAGTGCTAAGCTGAACTACATCAAAGGGCAATCTATGTATGGTAAATGATTCTAATTATAATAGGCATAGCTCTGCATGTATAATTGTGTACAGATAGACACAGCAACTTGAGACCAATCCATGTTACTAACTTGAGATCACTTATGTTACCATAAAGAATATTAACAGTTGCCAGGTGTGGTAGCACATGCCTTTAATTCCAGCACTAGGGAGGCAGAAGTAAGTAGATCTCTGTGAGTTTGAGGCCATCTTGGTCTACAGAGGAAGTTCCAGTACAGCTAAGGCTACACAGAGAAATCTTGTCTTGAAAACAAAACAAAATAAAAACAAAAACAAAGAATATTAACAGTTAGCATGTGGTGTGGAATAATCCTTTTGTAAACTGTGAATATGTGTTACTCTCATTGGTTTAATAAAGGGCTAACTGTCCAATAGCTAAGCAGAAAGAGGTTAGGTGGGAAATCCAGACTGAGAGAACACTGGGATGAAGAAGGGTAGTTGCCAGCCAGATGCAGAGGAAGCAGGGCATGTAGAAAATGAGGTAACAAACTATGAACCATGTAGCAGCACATAGATTAATAAATTTTGGTTAGTTCAAGTTGTAAGAGCTAGTTAGTAACAAGCCTAAGCTATCAGCCAAGCATTTATAATTAATATTACATCTTTGTGGTTATTTGAGAGCTGGCTGGCAGGACAGAGCTAACTGTTGAGACACAGAAATTCTGCCAACAGGCATGTGGAAGAAGAAAATTCAAAATGCTTAGTGACCACTCACTGTAGGTCCTTCATTTAGGCAGAAGTTTCTGTTCCACCAACAACTCCCAAATACCCAGTAGCAGCTTTCCAAATTATCACACAGAAGCTTATATTAATTATAACTGCTTGGCCATTGGCTCGGGTTTATTACTGACTAGCTCTTACACTTAAATTAACCCATAATTCTTACCTTTTCTCAGTTCTGCCTTGCCATCTTGCTTCCTCTGCGTCTGGCTTGTAACTCCTCTTCCCAGCATTCTCCTAGTCTGCTTACCCAGCCTATACTTCCTGCCTGGCTACTGGCTAATCAATGTTTTATTAAACCAATTCGAGTGACAAATTTTTACAGTGTACAAGAGCATTATCCCACAGCACTTCTAATTGCACAGAGCTATGTTAGTCTAGCTTTGATGTTTATTTAAAAAAAAAAAAAACAGACTTGTGACTATCTTACCACCTTCAAAGACAAGAGATTTTAAAAGAAGGAAACTAAGTTTTTTTTGTTGTTGTTTTGTTTTGTTTTTTTGAGATGGGTTTCTCTGTGTAGTTTTGGTGCCTGTCCTGGATCTCGCTCTGTAGACCAGGCTGGCCTCGAACTCACAGAGATCTACCTGGCTGTGTCTCCCAAGTGCTGGGATCAAAGATGTGCACCACTGCCACCCCGCTAAAATGGGAACTAAGAATGTGGGAAGCAAAGTGATTTTTAAAATGAAGATAGAGAAAGTCGATGCTATTATTTTCTCTGCCTTGATCCTGACCTAAAGTTTTTGACAAAAACATTTTTACAGAGTTATTAAACTAACTGCCTGTCCCATTGGTCTATGTCTTCTGTCTTGTGTGCTAGAGGTTAGAAGTCTGGGGTTTTGGAGAGAGATTGAGTATATGCAGCATTCTCCATGTGTTTATGGATATGTACATGGTTTCTTTCCCCTGAGGAATGATTGTTCCTCTCTCTTTTTTTTTTTGTTTTTTTGTTTTTTTGTTTTTTTGAGACAGGGTTTCTCTGTGTAGCTTTGCACCTTTCCTGGAACTCACTCTGTAGCCCAGGCTGGCCTCGAACTCACAGAGATTGGCCTGCCTCTGCCTCCCGAGTGCTGGGATTAAAGACGTGCGCCACCATCGCCCGGCCTGTTCCTCTTTTTATATCATTTAGGTAATCATAACATTAGTTCGTATTTTTACCTTTTTAAAAAATGATTTATTTGTTTTTATTTTATATTCATCGGTGTTTTGCCTGTATGTATGTCTGTGTGAGGGTGTCAAATCTCCTGGAGCTGGAATTACAGACAGTTGTGAGCTGCCATGTGGGTGTTGGGAATTGTATCTGGATCCTCTGGAAGAGCAGACAGTGCTCTTCACAGTTGAGCCATCTCTCCAGTCCCGAGATTTTTTCCTTTATCCATGACATGTTTCCCACCAGTATGTCAAGATACCTATTTCTGGTCAGAATAGTCTCCATGGGGTAAAACACAGAAGTTGCAGAGTTAATGCTAGATAGTATAGTCCACTGATGTCCGTGTTTTGCAGCCCAGAAAGAATCATTTGTATTACACTTATTTACTTAGTGTGTAAACATGTGCGCATACTCATGCCATGGTGAGTAGAGGTCAGAAGACAACTTATGGGAGTCAGGTCTCTCCATCTACCATATGGGCTGGCAAGAGCCTTTTTACTTGCTGAGCCTTGTTGCTGGCCTATCTTAGATAGAATAATTTGTCTTGTTAAGTGGCTTCATATAATGTGTGATTGGGGAAGAAACTTAACATATACCTCAAAATCACCCCCTAGTGTCAGGTCATATTATTTATTAATTGATTTGACAAATACTTATTATCAAGTAGGTGTATACATCATATGTGTATATATTGCATTGTTCCATAAGATCCACATAGCGTTATTTCCTACATTTTGTGGGTGGGGAAGTAATAACAGTCAAAGATATTTAAAGTGCCCAGTTGACTGTTCTGGTGGACCCTGCCCCTCAGAAAGTTCCGCCAGCGATTTGCAAGACCACTTCCACAGGCTATTCAAACTGCACCCCAGAAAACAGATACGTGGTTTTTTGGTCTCTCTTCCCTGACTCCTCTCTGGGGCTGGAAAATCACCCAGGAGCGCTTTACCCATTAAACCGAGGGCTTTTTCTAATTTGGTGTGATTTGGTCTGATTACTGCATCAGTGGAGAGGCTTATTGGGGTGCAAAAACTTTTCATTGACCAAAGTCTAAAGAGAATGCTATGTTAGGGTTTTGAATCCTGACCATATCTAACTCAAATTTACAATTGAAAAGCCTAGGGAGGCACAATGATTGACTTAATGTCACAAGAAACAAGGTGCTGAGAAGTACCCAGGGCTTGCTCAGGCCTCTGTTGTCTGGGTAAGACTATCTGAGGAGTCAGCCCCACAGCTTGCATCTGGAGCTCTTCCAAGCACCCTGGCCCGGCTCAATTTCCTTCTCCAGACAAGCCATGCCCCTATGATCTTGTTTCCAGCACCATGGAGACTATTAGATTACAGGATTCCTGGGTGAAGGAACAAAAGGCCCTGCCAACATGCCTGCCACTTTACCGCGTCCTCCAAGACAGAATTTCCTAGCAGAGCACACAAAGAAAAAGGTCAGCTCCTTGTGCCATGATTGTTTGCCTTCCCATTTTAGCCTACCACCAGGCTGTGATTGAGAACTCTGGCTTTTAGCTGGCCATTCCTGGTTTGGAATTAGTCTTTCTCCCCTTTAGCCATCCTGTGGAAACCTTCGAGAACAGTCGATGGTGGTTTGTCTATTTTTGCCATTGTTGTTTTGATGGGGTTTTTCTATTGTGGTTTTGGTTTGGTTTGGCTTTTGAGACAGGTTCTCACTGTTCTGGCTTGTCTGGAGCTCACTATGTGGACCAGACTGGCCTTCAGCTCACAGAGATTTGCCCTGCCTCTGTCTCTCAAGTGCTGGGATTAAAGATGTGAGGTACCACATTCGGCTTTGGATTCTGCTTTCTTAAATTAGGACTGCTTTCAGGCCAAGTCATTCCTCCTCACATGAGATCTTTAAAGGGCCCTTCAGATCAAAGAACGAATGAGTGTCAGGTGACCCGGGATTGCTGCAGTGAGGAAATGGGGGTGTCTGCCTCAGGCTCTTCCTCAGATTCAAGTTTTACGGTGCTGCAGATCATGTGGGGTCTTGAGCCTCCACCCCCTATAGAGTAACAATAAAAGATACCATGTTGTCATGGCATCATGCTCTTAGGTACACAGTCACATGTCCACACTTGTACCACACTTCTACCGTGCCCACAGCAGCCTCAGAAAAAGTGACGTTCTTGTGTCCCTTGCATACAATAGCAGTCCCCATTTGCCCATTGTTGCTTCTCTGTCTGTACAGTTCCCTGGCATCTCCCACTTCTGTTTTCTGAATACAACCTCAGGAGAATGTAGAAAAGAGCGCTTCTCTGCTCCCTGGTTTTAGCATGCTCATGGTGGGGGTTGTTAAGCAACACCTCTATATAGTCGACTTAGGGCAGACTAAATCCCATGGCAAATAAACAAGAAGTCACAAGTAAGGCATTTTCAGTCCTGTGTGGTAGACAGAAAGTGTAATCACAACAGTCATGAGGCTGAGGCAGGATAACAGGGTTCAAGAACAGCTTGGACTCCATAGTGAATTCCAGGCCATCCTCGCCTGCCTAGCAGGAGCCTACCTAAATACAAAATGCATCCTCTCAGTTTAACAGATCACTGCTAACTTAGGAATGTTTTCTAGATACAGTTCTGTTCCTATATTGATGAGAAAGCCCTGCTTACTGTACCATATGTCTTTGGCTTAAGGTTTCTTAGAATGACTACTACATTCATCCTTGGAAATGTTGGGAAAGCCAGAGACATTTATTTCCAGATACCTACCATCGCAGGTGTTTGCACTCTAGATACGGTGAACACCTCTGTTTTCCTGACAGTAACAACTCCAGTCTCCTCTACCCCAGCTCGCATGGTTATTACCATAATTGTCCAGCGGAGGTTGACAGACCTATATGCTCATCATTTGCCTAGGCTCTGGCATTCAAAGTCAGGTGTTTAAGTAACTGCATAGAAAACAGGAATCCAATGCTCTCGATTTTGACAGAGGAAAGCTAACCAGTCTTTCAGGATCTATTGCCTTAGCGCTATGTTTTCTGCAGATAAACCTGGGGCATGGGATTTGGATATGATACCTTCAGCATTCTGAAAATTTCTGCAGCATCGTTGGGACACTGGACTTAGTGGTAACTGAAGTGCTGCATTTCATGCGGGGAGCCACAATGAAATTCTCATGACTGGTAAATCCAGCATTTAAAATCCATTGTCTGGACTCATTCTTCAAGTCAACACATACTCGTCACAAGACTCATTGACTGCTGAATAGAGGTCTGCAAGGGTATTTGTTCTCAGTCACTCTTTATATACTTTATTTTTTTCCTAGTTTCTTTTCTCTGCAGTGCTGGAGATGAAACCCTGGACCCTATTCACAGCATGCTAGGCTCTACTACAAGCCTTTACTCTCACATATCTTCCTGGTCTCTGTTTCTTTACTTGTTTTTATTTTTATTTTGTTGTTGTTGTTGTTTTTGTTTCTGTTTGGGGGATTTTTGTTGTTGTTGTTGATGTTTTCTCATGAATGGGTCAGAATAGATAAACGGGACAGTTTCTAGTGTCTACATGAAAAATCCATCTGAACCTTCTCCTTAGCATGTGACTCAGAGAACATTCAATTTAGCTTACCTTGGCCTGGTAAAATAGGTGATACCAAGTCTGGTTCACAAAAGTCTTTCTGGCTGAGTTGCACAGTAAGTAAAAGAACTATTTTTAGATAGAAAATCTCAGGTTTTACAACTTCAGACATGGGAAAGTGTTTTAATCTATGGCTTTAATAACTCTGTGTCTTTTACTTAACAAATGCAAGAACAGTGAATTTTTCCTCAGATAATTGCATTCTTGAATACTAAGTACCTGCAATCATTTTAAAATATGAATCCAACATTCATGTGTACTTACCAAAGGTCCTGGGAACATTTCATTAGGCTGTATGAACCTTAATGTTTGAATTCACATTTACTCAGTTGGCAGAAAGAACTTATTGAAAACAAGGAATTCTGGGTAAAACATGAATCAGTGTCATAAGTGACACCTCATAGGATCAGAAGGTACCCACTTTACTGTATGGTACTATTTTTGTCAGGACAAGGACCACTTTGGGAAAGTAGGGGAAAGTTCAAATGACATCTGTGTAACTTTCTTTCAGGAGTTCATTCTCGGGACATGCTCTTTGCTTTCATAAGCTTATTGTGCAATTCCACAATTCAAGAGAGGTGACTGTTGGATAAATGTCATGGGGGCGGGCTTCCCTTCGTGTGCAATGCGGAGGAGTTCTATTTGCTTTACACAGCTTAAGTTCCAGGAAGGGAAGATGCCTTTACTCCTGAGAAATCCACTTAAATGTAAACTCAGACTTCGGGTTCAGGGGAAAACATGAGTCATAAAACCTGTTGACGAGCTGCTGCTGCTGGGCATCCTGCACACCACACCACCTTTGTTCTCTCTCTCTCTCTCTCTCTCTCTCTCTCTCTCTCTCTCTCTCTCT
>CABHPR010123529.1:0-22184 GCA_902168415.1 Peromyscus melanophrys
TTTTTTGAAGCAGGAAATCTAAGGACTGTTTTGCCTATTGGCAAAGTTCATCAGTCGCTTTCCTCTGTGTCCTACAGAATGTCTGGCAGTATCTTCTGTGAAGCAGGAACCTGAAGGACCATCTTACCCTGTTCAGGCAAAGTTTAGTGGTTATTTTCCTATGGGTTCTGTATGTCCAGTTTATACAACATACTGTCAAGCAGTCCAGGCAAGAACAGTTTCTTGCCAAATGGCTATTTTGCCAAGAAGAAAACTCCATATGGAATGTCTTCAATGCCCATCTTCCTCTTTGAAGTAAACTGGTGCTGCCAGGAGCAGACATGCCTCATTGTCCAGAAAGTCTAAGTTATTAAAACATTTTAAATACCATATTCTGTAGGTCTTTAAAGTGTTTGAAGATTACCTACCTAATTGAAACATATCTATGTATACCTAGAAAACTTAACTAACATGACTATAACTTTGATTATCATAAATGACTAATTATTAATCTGTATTTCTTAATTATACATTACAATCTTAAATGAGTTGCATAAACATAATACCTTAAACAAGAGTAGAAATGTATATATAGTATAACAAAATTAACTTTAAACTTGTACCAATAAACTAAAAATTGATAGCAATGTAAAACACTTCAAACAAGTTGTTGCTCTTTATTTATTTATTGTTTTTCAAGACAGGGTTTCTCTGTGTAGCTCAGTGCCTGTCCTGGAACTCACTCTGTAGCCCAGGCTGGCCTCAAACTCACAGAGATCCGCCTGGCTCTGCCTCCCGAGTGCTGGGATTAAAGGCCTGCGCCACTACTGCCCGGCAAGTTGTTGCTCTTTAAATGTAGGTTCAATAATCTACCCTTTCATCCTATCGTATCTAGGAGGGGAAGTGGGAGGGGCTGTAAGAGACTGTCCCTGTCATCGGTCACAGTGTGACACACACTGGCAGCTTCTCTTCACCTCACCCTGTGCTCTCAGATGAGCTCTGATTCCTTTTCCTTCTATTCACTAGTGTGAATTCTGAATCATGTACTTGATATAATAATAAGCAAATCTATACGGCCTTCCTTATCATTCCTCTGCAGCTCGCCCAGATACTGCTAAGCATTACATCTTTTTAAGTGCAAGTCATTAAAAAGGCCAAAACAACAGGCTCCATTTCTTCCATAGGGGGCGTGTGGGGACAGCTTATTGATAAAACAGTTGCTTTGTAAGCATAAACACCTGAGTTTGAACCCCAAAGCCTACATAAAAATGCCAGGCAGAGGCGGTGGTGGCGCACACCTTTAATCCCAGAACTCAGGAGGCAGAGCCAGGCAGATCTCTGTGAGTTCAAGGCCAGCCTGGACTACAGAGCAAGATCCAGGACAGGCACCAAAACTACACAGAGAAACCCTGTCTCGAAGGAAAAAAAAAAAAATGCCAGGCAGGTGTGGGGACTCACTGGCCAGCCAGAGAGAAAGCCTATCTCCAAAGAGGTGAACAGCTTTCCTGAGGGTGATACCCAACACTGTCCTCCAGCCTACACACACACACACACACACACACAAACAAATACGAGTGTATGCCTATGTTCCTACACACATGAACAAATACACACACTCCTACATACACATGCACATGCTCCCACATACATGCTCACACTTTTTAAAACAATCAATCTTGGTCTGTAGCTCTGGGGTAGAGTGTTGTTTGCTAGGAAGTGCAAGAAAGGACCCTGGACTCCATCCCAAACATAGAAGGCTAAACAAAAAGTAAACACAGTTTTTTGTTTTTGTTTTTTTACAAAGCTATTTTTTTTTAAGGCAAAGCAATAACACCACCCTTCACTTCAACTTTGGCAATATTCTTTCAATGGATTAGTCAAACTAGGTCACACAATTATGCAATGAAAAATGCAGGAACAAGATATTCAAGATCACTAATAAGCACACAAATGTCCTCCAGCAATTAAAGGCAGATGGAAGACTCCAAGCCTTGACTACTTGCTAAGGAGTTATCAAACATAAAGTAATGATAAATACTCAAAACACTGCACAGGGCTGGCATGTAGCTCATTAATAAGGTACTTCACAATCATGGGCGAGGCCCTGGATGGGATCCCAATGCCACACATAAAAAACAGTAGCACATGTATGAGTGTGTGCATGCATATAATGTACAGATTTTGAAACTAACATTGTAGTTCTTGTTTGATAGAGTAGCTCTATTCCAATAAATTATATATGTACAGAATAAGCATTTATACTCAAAAGAACTGCTGTGTGTCATGGTTAAATATCATCCCTAGCCAACTTCCTCTTTGAGCTCAACAGCCTTTTCCAACTTGAGCAATACTGGACTATTCTTTGCAAAGAAAGAACAATGGCCAGATCAAGGACAGCTCACTGATCCAAAGGCAGCCCTGTGGCTAATGGCAAAAAAGAGTAACACAAAGTCCTCAGGCAAGACACAGCTCCCGGTGACAGTGAGCATAAAGGCTGGAAAGCTGTTTCTTAAAAAGAAATCTCTCACTGGGTAGATGGCTCAGGGGTTAAGAGCATTTGCTGCTCTTCCAGAGGTCCTGAGTTCAATTCCTAACAACAACATAGTGGCTCACGACCATCTGTAAAAAAGAAAAATTTCATTAAATCATTCATATCATGAATGGCCACTACATACCTAATAAAGTTCCAGATCCGTTCTGCCGGATCTCTGTGAGGTATTATATTGAGAGGCAGGGGAACGGAGTTTTCATAAACCCAGACTTGTGTCTTACTAACTCTATGAACAAATTTAAATTTATGCTTCTATTTCATCTACAAACTACAGATAACAAGGTCTAATGTAGAACGTGTGGCTGGTTTTGAAGACTTTGTGAAAATTTAGCACAGCCTCAGACACTGAGCAGCTGGTGATAACGTCTTTGTGACAGTGTTGAGTGCACAGCCAAGGTCTCCCAACCTCTTCCAGTTTCAGCCTCAGACAGAAGACCATGATATGCTGGCATGGCATTCAGAAACTCTCAGAGCCTAGGCAAACACAGGAAAACCCATACTGAGGTCAGAACGAAAGCAAGCCGAGGCTCTACACACGAGTCTGATCCCTAGGCACTACAAAATAATAGACGTTGCTCTGAAACCTTTTTTAAGTCCCAGTGAATGGAATTAAAAGGTCTGCCTTCCCTCATTATCTTAGGGCTGTAACTATTCCTATTCCCTCAAACTGGAACCAACCAAACCTGCAGGCTCTGTGAGAAACTCTAAAATGAGAAAAAAAAAAAAAAAAGAGAAAAACAAAAACAAACGGAAAATGAGCTAAAAGTGAGAAGCAACTTTTCACTCTGTCGACCAATACGAATACTTATAAAATATGTGAAGCTTTTCAGCCTCCATTCCATCACCCATAAAAGGTGAAGATCGGCCTGGGTGCACCTGCTGTATTACTTTAAGATCTAACATTCTGCTACAACAGTACTCAAAACAAACCCAAAACCTAAATTGACTTTTTTTCCCACGCAAAATTTCCTTCAAGCTCTTGCTTGTGCTTTGAACAGAATTAGTTATGAACGGACGAATGGACGGATGGATGAATGAACGAAATAAACGACTTATAAATTACGAAGTCTTTTCTGTATTAACAACTCATTCTCCCTCAGAGGACCCTCTGTGTACATCATGTAACGTAGGAATACAAAAACGGTGGAATTTTTCAAAGTTGTTAGATCAACAACATTTTAGGAGGAGAAGTCATGTACTTCATGCAGATTACAAAATGCCCCGCCACTTCTCCAAAATAAAAAATGATTTTTCAAAAGAAAGCAGTTGTAATTTATGAAGCATAGTTCTTTACCTCTCAAGTCCTCCCTGTCAATATCATCCACAGTAAACCACAGGGGATGGGGAGGAATACAATCCAAACCACAAGCAAGCCAACACACAGAGTGAGACACAAGCAGTTGGTAGGTAAGTAGGACCACATCCACAAGTCATTACACAAGCATCAACCACTCTGTAAATCCCAACTCAAAATTAAAAAGAAATAAAATAAAAAAATAAAGGCTGAGCTTGTGTTTATTATCTAGACTACTCTACTCTGCACAGCCAGGCTGGGCTGGAAGGAGAACCAGACACACAGGGGCTTTTGTCTCCAGGCCTCCACTCCTCTCCAGGACAGTCATGGGACTTCTACAGCCACACCTTGCATGTCCCCTTCGTGGCAGACGACAGCTATGTCCAGTGATGTTTATCATGCACAATGGCAAATATCCATTATTGATAGGGCACCAACCTAAAGAAATACTAGAAACACTTTAATCAGGTATGAGATTACCTTCTTTTTCCTCCTCATAAAACCCAATACTAGTTCAGGAAGGTATCTGCATGTTTTCCTCCTCCCCTAACAGCCTGTCTTTCTTGTTCAGGGAGTTAGTGAATTCCAGCAGGAGCGATGCCAGATTAATCACCATGGGAGTTAATGTTATGCCACGGAGAAGGTGGCAAAGGAAAGCACCCACTTGTTACAGTGGGATCAGTAAGTCAGCAGTGACCCCTGCCGTCCTATACCATCCTAAGGGAATTCAGGCAGGAAACCACGAGCATGATAATCAACTGGGGCATGCAGAGTGGAAGAAGTGGCCTGGGCTCCAGTTTTAAACAGGGTAATCTAGATGCATTCCCCGAGAAAGTGGCACTCCATCAAAGGCCTAGGGTGAGGTAGTAGCCATCAAGAAGGGCTGTTAGAAAATCAACCAATGCAACAGCCCTGGTGTGTCTAAGGAAGAGCAGGAAGGCAACGGGGCTGGAACAGAAAGAAACAAGGAACACAGGGCTAATGGAGAACCCGTCACACTGAGAGCCTTGCAGCTCAGAGAGAGGAATGCGCATGACTGCTGGCCAACAGCAGTCTGAACGGGGAAGAGGCTACAAGACTCAGTCTGGCTGTTGGGTAGAAGAATGTAAAGAAACAAAATAGGAAGCAAAAAGCCTAGCTGGAGGTTGCAGCACTCACACACTTCACAGAAGAGGCTGATCAAACCAACACCCACCATGGTGAAACTCCCCAGATTCTGGGCATCGCCTGAAAGTTCAGCCAGGAGGATTTCCTGATGAGTTGGGTGTAACATACAAGTATATGCATGTGTACACAAGTGCATGGGTAATGTATAATCAAGGGTGAGACGAGGCTTCGATTAAAGAAACAGAAAGGATAGAGTTACAAGCAAACGAAACCAGGAAACTGAGTGGCACCAGTTCAGAGAGAAGATCTAGAACTCAGTTTTAGATTTATCCCGAATTACTTCCTCGGTATATAAGTGGTGAGACCAAACAGGTAGATAAAACAGAATCCAGAGCTTAGGTAAGATGTTTAAGATGGAGATGTGAGTTAAGAATTATACGGGGCTGGAGAGATGGCTCAGTGGTTAGGAGCACTGGCAGCTCCTCCAGAGGACCCAGGTTCGGTTCCCAGCACCCACATGGCAGCTCACAACTGTAGCATGAATCTTAAAGAGTCTTATTAATAAAATCAAACCTGAGCCGGGTATTGGGGTGAATACTGGAAGGTCAGAGAGACAGAATAAGCCACAGCTATCTCACCTCGCTGGATCCTCAGCTGGTCTTGTTTCCTCAGACTGGATGCCCCGAGCCCTCATCCAGAATGGGTCTCAGCTGAACTGCTGCTAGAAGCCTGAAAGCTTAACCAGCCACATGCTTCTCCAGGCCAAAGGCCTCTCCAGGCCAAATGCTTCTAGTTTCTGGTCCTCACGCCTTATATACCTTTCTGCTTTCTACCACCACTCCCTGGGATTGAAGGTGTGGCTTTCTGGGATTAAAGGTGTGTATCACCGTGCCTGGCCGTTTCCAATGTGGCCTTGAACTCACAGAGATCCAGAGGGATTTCTGTCTCTGGAATGCTAGGATTAAAGGCGTATGCTACCACTGCCTAACCTCTGTTTCATATTGTGGCTGTCCTGTTCTCTGACCCCAGATAAGTTTATTAGCATACACAATATTTTGGGGAACACAATACCACCACATTTCCTCTCTTTTTGTCTAAAATTAAAAAAGCTTATAACTAATACAAGAAAAACTATATCCAGTAAGTATATACAATATACACAGTCAAGATTACATTAACGATGTCTAGTCCATTAACATTTGACAGATTCAGATAAAAAACTCCATTATATATATTAACAATGTCTAGTCCAGTAACATTTGACAAATTCAGACAAAAAAATTTTCATTACTTATCTTATTTAAAACAAGTAGTTCCTTTTTAAAAGTAGATTCCATAATCTCCCTTTTTATCTTATCATATCCATATTCTCTTTTTTCTTTTCATAATACATTCAGTAGTCTACCTTTTGTCATTTTTATATCTTCTCCTTTTTCTTTACAGTGTAGATTCAGTGATCTACCTATTTATCCTATTTTTCTTTATCTTTTTTCTCAGAGTAGATTCGATGATCTATCTCATATCTTATTCTCTTTTCCTTTTTGCTTTCTAGGGGTGAAGATATCTTTAGGTAATCTTGAAAAGAAAAAATTTAGGTTAATTGTCAAGTCCTGTATCATTTGTTCAGTCTCTGCATAATAGGAAAGTTCAGGGCTTGTCACAAGTCCTTGCTCGAGTAGTCTGTCAGGCTGGATCATCTCAGCTAGTCATCTCAAAATTGTCCTAAACAGTTTGTAGTCCAAAGTTGATCTTTCCTTGGTGTTAATCAGCTTAATAGCTTTACCATAGTCCTTGTGGAATCATCATTGTGGGATTCCGTCACCTTTTTGGAGATTTCAAAGTCCCTGTTAGGTGTGGTCATGGTTCACACAACTGTCTGTACCTCCAGTTCCAGGGCTTCTGACACCCTCACACAGACACACAAGCAGGCAAAACATCAATGCACATAAAATAAAAATAATTCTATTTTAAAAAAGAATTATAGATACAAAGACAGTACCTACAGACTTGAGACCACACATCAAAAAAAGAGGGCTAAACTTCGGGGCACTTTGATGCTAAAAGTCAGAATTTTGAGAAGGGCCTGGTGGACAGGCCTGCAGCCCTAACATGAGGACGGTGAGAGAGAAGGGTCAGGGTGCTGGGCATCCTGAGCTACACAGCGAAACTCCATTAAAAAGGTAAGGTATTAAAAGCTGGGGGGAGGGGGGCAGGAGAGACAGCTCAGTGGTTGAGAGCACTGACTGCCCTTCCAGAGGACCCTGGTTCAATTCCCAGCGCCCACATGGCAGCTCACAACTGTCTGTAACTCTAGTTCCAGGCCTTCTGACACCCTCACACAGACATACATGCAAGTGAAACACCAATGCACATAAAATAAAAATAAAAATAAATTTAAAAAATTTTTTAAAAAAGCTGGGGAAAGGAAAAGTTAAGGGGGAATGTGAAGGTAACTGACAAAGAAGAAAGAAAAGCCACTGCGTGGTGCAGAAGAGAAAACAGCGCAGCAGAGTGAAGGGAGCCAAGGCCGCCAAGCAGATGTGCACAAACAGCACAGAGCCAGGGCCACCAAGCAGATGTGCACAACCCGCACAGTTACAGGAGGAACAAAGTTAACCTGAGGGTTTTGTGGTTGTTGTTGCTGTTGTTTGTTTGTTTGTTTGTTGAGATGGGGTTTCTCTGTGTAGCCCTAGCTATCTCAGAACTATGTAGACCAGGCTGGCCTAGAACAGAGATCTGCCTGCCTCTCCTCGAGGGTCCTGGGATTAAAGGTGTGCACCACTTTCAGTCACGGTGGGTTTTAAGATGATTACAAAACAGCTTTCAAAATTGAAAACACTGATATTTTGATGGCCCACTTAGAAGTACAAAAATATACTTCTAAGGTGAGATTAAGTATTTTTAAAGTTTCCAAGAAAATATAGTAATTAGATTATGGCTGCCCGTGAAACTAAAATGAGAATGAGCCAGGTGTAGTGACACATGAGTATAATCTCAGCACTTGGGAGGCTGAGGCTGGAGCATTGGGAGTTTGAGGCCAGCCTAGACTGGACACACAATTTTTTTTTTTCTCAACCTCATGCAATCACATTAACTGTATTGCTGAAACATCAAGGATTTCTGTGACCCATAAGATTAAATATTTCATGTTTAACATAATTCACAGAGGAAAATCTGAACTACTACTTAAGCTTTACAGACTCTTGGGTGGTTTAAATCTTGCTGGTCAAACCATATACTGAAGAAGATGGAGAGAGACGGATGGGTGGGTGGGTAAATGGGTGAATAACTTTCCTGGAGTCAAGGTCTTACCTACAGCACAGGCCAGCTTCAAAGCAGCAATCATTGCTTCTGCATAGTAAACACTACATTTACAGGCAGCTGTGAATATCATGTCCAGACACAGTCTTGATTTCTTATGTAAAAACATTCATCAATCCATTAGAAACTATGATCACAAATAAACACACCTGTCATTCATTTAAAAGTAAATATTTCTCAAGAGAACAGGAAGACAAACCATAGTCAGAGAAAAAATATTTACAAAGAACTTATTTGGAAAAGGACTGTTTGATCTAGGGATATAGTTCAGTGGTAGAGCAACTGCCTAGCATGCTCAAGGCCATGTGCAATCGATCTCTAGTACAGGAAAAAAAAGAAAAGAAAAAAATTAATAAAGGAATATTAACCAAAATATAAAAAGAGTTAAAAGTCAGTAGGGAGAAAATAGGTCCAATTTTAAATGAGCAAAAGACCTGAGGGGGCAGCTCATGGAGGAGGATACTAAGACGGCAAGTGTATGATAAACAACAGCCAGGAGACTCCAACAAGACGCTCCAACACGCTTACAAGAGGGAGTGATCAAAACCGAACACTGCGGCATCGGAGGCTGGCAAGGGCTCGGGGCAACACAGAGGAAATCCAGTTAGCAGTTCCTAATGAAATCAAGCATACTCACACAACCCTGGGACCATGCTCCATGGAGCTAAAGGCTCGTGTCCACCCAATCAAAGGCCTCTATATGGATGCTCTAGCAGCTTTGTTCAAAGTGCCGAACAGTGAAGCAGCCGTCACATCTTTTACTAGGTGGATGGGAAAGTGTGGAATACCCAGGCAGTGGGCTGTGAGTCACACTAAAAAGAAATGAACTAGCAAGCTATGAAAACACAGAGAACCAGGCCTGTCGGCACGGTCCTGTACTCTCAGCTACTCAAGCAGCTAAGACATCAAGAGCAGAAGTTCAGATTCTGCTTGGGCTACAAAGCAAGTTCAAGACCAGAATGAGTAACTCAGTGAGACCCTCTATCAAAACACCAAGTAAAGAGAGGGCTAAGGACAGAGCCCGGAGTACCTGCCTCGCACACGCAGGGCCCTTGGTTCACACCCCAATACCATCACCCAAAAGACACAAACAAACTTGTGGTGCACCTTAGTAAGTGAAAGAGGACAGGATGCATACTTCAGATTCTAAACAACGTTTCCTTTCAAAAGTAAAATTATGAAGCTGGGCATGGTGGCGCACGCCTTTAGTCCCAGCACACGGGAGGCAGAGCCAGGCGGATCTCTGTGACTTCAGAGGCCAGTCTGGTCTACAGAGTGAGTTCCAGGACAGCCAGGGCTGTTACACAGAGAAACCCTGTCTCAAAAACAAACAAAGAAACAAAAAAAGTAAAATTATGGACACAGTGGAAGGACCAGTTGTAAGCAGAGGTTGGGGAAGAAGATAAAGCAGAGGTATAAATAGCATTTTTTCACTTAGTAAAAATAGCAAAACTACTATATATATATTATATATATGTTATATATATATATTCTGTATGATTCTACAATGGTAGATGCAAGCCATTACAAAATTGCCTAAACTCTATTAGTGAACCTGATTTGAAGTATGGACTTTGGGTGACACTGAGGTGTTCATTGATTTTAACAAATGTACCCTCTGGCACAGGGTGTGTTTTTTTGGAGCAGAGGGTATACAGGAATTTTCTGCACTTTTTGCTTGATTTTGCAGTGAACCAAAAAACTAGCAAAAAAAAATTAAGTTCATTATTTAAAAAGTAAACACTGCCTTCGGTCGGCAAAGGTAGACCCTGCTTACAAGAGTAAGAAGCAATCAGACGAACCATCGGCTGATGTCTGTGTCACCAACATTTATAATTTTTAAATGTTTCCAAACCTAGAACTTCATTTAATACTACTCACTTGATAGTTTTCTATATATGAAAGGAAAACTTGTTTATAAAAATGAGGCATGCAAAAATTATGTTTTCTATGCAGCAGTAGAATTCTAATTTTTCCAAGCCATGAAAAATGAAATCCTATGGTTAAAAGACACTATAAAAAATGAATACAAAACATATATTAGGAGGAGAGATTTTTTTTAATTTATTTTATTTTTATTTTATTAGCTTTAGTGTTTTGCCTACATGTATATCTATGTAAGGATATCAGATCTTGGAGTTACAGACAGTTGTGAGCTGCCATATGGGTGCTGGGAATTGAACCCGGGTCCTCTGGAAAAGCACTCAGTGCTGTTAACGGCTGAGCCATCTCTCCAGTCCTGAGGAGAGATTTTCTTTGACAAAGCATTACGTTTGAACAATGTGTCCACAAGTCACAGGGAAAAGGACAAGCAAGCCAAGAGAAGCGCAGCAGGACACCACCAAACAGTCAACTTAGGAAGAGGAAGCATGAAGGAGACAATAACCCAGAAAGATGTCCTACCTTACTATCAGTTAAGAAACCAAGTTTTAAAACGGTAAATACCACTCTACACCTGTCGTGTTAGCACGTGTTGTAGCCTATCACACTGTGAGTGACGCCACATTTCCCTGAGAAAAAGGGAATAGTCTAAATGGCACCAGAAGAAGAGATTCTCCAGTTAGGAACGTCCTCCCAAAGACTTCCAGAGCGGAGTGTAGCGGCGGCACAGACTGCAGTCCCCGGCTCAGGAGGCAGAGGCGGGAGAGCTGAGAGTCCAGTAACAACTGAGCTTGAAGCCAGCCCCCCAAGGAAAAGAAAACAGAGAAGAGATTTCTAACCACTACAAAAACAGATCAACTAAAAGAACACATACCAACTCCGTCAGCTCTCACTATTTTAACAGAGGAAGACAAATCATCGCCAGCGAAAGAACAGTTCTTCCAGGAAAGACTTAGCAGGCGCTAAAAACCTTAAACCATCTGAAGTGCAAGAGCAAATCTTTAAATGTAAAAGGAATCCTCCTCACCTGCAAGAAAAGCAGAACTAAAATCCCCCTCCCAGAGCACTGGAACGTACAACACACCGTCTTCCAAACCTGCTCTCCTGTCTTTTCATACAGATGCTCAAGACACCAATCTAGACAGCCCTGAACTCCTCCATGGTGCTGATGCCCATGCACGACAACATCGCATCTTCTTCTCTACTTCCTGCCTACTTCTCCCAGGTGCTAACCATCATTTCCTCCACTGACCTGCAGCAACTGCCTTGTAAAGACTCTCCTGGCCCCAGACCGTTAATTTTGCCAGCACACTACAATCAACATGTTTTTTTGTATTTTTTTTACATTTATTTATGTGTGTGCACACACCATGGTGCACATATGGAGGTCAGAGGGAGGTAGAGCCGCTGACTCTCCTCCCACCGTGTGGGCCATCAGGCACAGTCACAAGTACATTGATACCCTAGGCCACTTGGCCAACCACAGTCAACATGTTCTTTAACAAGTGCAAATAAGATTACACCTGTAACCCCAGCTGAGGGGCGGAGGAGGGAAGACCATGAATTCAAGACTATTCAGGGCTACACAGTGAGACTGTCTCCAAAAAAAAGAAAGCCCTGACTGCCCAAGATTTAACATTTCTCGGGTTCCACTCTCTTCAGGTCAGTCTTCAGCAGGACTCAAAAAGCCCACGAGCTGGTCCTCACGATTACTCCTCCATCTACACTCTCCCTACATTTGGCCAACTCTGAACTTACCGTTCTCTCGACTAGAAGCCTACACCTTGGTAATTCCCAACTACCTTTGCCCTGCCAAATACTCCTTACAGTGGGTCCCCACTATCCACGCAGCACAGGGGGCTCTCTTATCTGCGCCCACGTTATCCAGGTTTTTACTTCAATTTTATCCCTTTAGTGCGATGTTAAATTCCCTTTCCATAGTTCTTATTAGATAAAAGCTTATACAAGAACAGGAGCGGAGCCCTGCTCGACACTAGAGGGCTAAATCCTAGCTTGATGGATTAGTGGGTTAAATTTTCTTCAAAAAGCACGAATTACAATTTCTAGCAATTTTCTTTTTGCTTTCAAAACTCCACCTAACATTGTCCTCAGAGGACTTGTCAGACGTTGAACTGATGAGAAATGATGCCTCAATGTTCTGTTCCATAACAACTGCATTCAACCCACCTGGGGTTGTTGCTCAGCTTGCCTGAGGATACATCTTCAGGGTGGTTTCAAACAACTTCTTAAAGGGACAAAGCAGCCACGGCTGGGCTTCACCTCAATAGCACTTTCCGATTATTTGCAAGGTTCTAGATTTGATCCTCACAACCAAAAAGAAATCAATTCCTATAAAGCAGTTTGTACTGAGAACCAAGGCTTCACTTGATGTTCAGGCCTACAGAAATTGAGACGATGAACACTAAGTTGGAGGAACTCTGAGCAGATCGAAGGGAAACAGCCTTGAGGACATTCTTACTGTGGAACTGCTGTGTCGTGAGTGCGGATGCTGCGAGGGTTTTTCACATAGCGACAGGCCACCCCACCCCCCCCTTCCAGCCTCTCCACACAGATGAGTCAATTCACACTTTATCACCTGCATAAGAACAGGCTTGCCTCCTGTGCTAAGGTCTTCAACTTTTGACACTCAGGATGGGCTTTTTTTTGTTTGGTTGGTTGGTTTTCTAAGACAGGGTTTCTCTGTGTAGTCCTTGCTGTCCTGGATCTCACTCTGTGTACCAGGCTGGCCTGGAACTCACAGAGATCCGCCTGCCTCTGCCTCCCGAGTGCTGGGATTAAAGGCGTGCGCCACCACCGCCCAAGCAGGAGTAGCCGTTTTCTATTCAGTGCTGGGGAGAGAACCCAGAGCCACTCATGCTAAGCAAGTGCTCTACCTACCAATGACCTACATCTCAGTCCTACTCTTTTGAAACGTCTCCCTACCCTGTTCAGGCTAAAACTTCCCACCTCCAACTCCTGGTTAGCTGGGCACAAGAGCTGGGATCATAAACCATCACACACCCAGAAGTTTCTCAACACCTGTCAAATGCAAGACTTTGAATAATGGCATCTCAGTGTTGACTTAATTTGCATGTTTACTTAATACAAAAAGTGAAGCATTTCTTAGTTCACTAGACAGACATTTCAACTGTCTATGATATTAGTCCATCATCTGTGATATTTTTCCAATTAAGAAAACTTAAATGCTTTATTGAGATAGAATTCAAATTCCACACCCATTTAAAACATACAATTCAATAACTTTGAGTATATGCACAGAGTTGATCATCCACCACCATCTAATTTTAGAACATTCTCATAACCCTAAAAAGACCCCCAGATCCATCAGGGATTTCTTCCCCTCAGCTCCTGCTTCCCTAAGACCTAGGCACCCTTAGGTTTTCTGTCTTGGTAGATCTAGACATTTAACTGGAATTACACAACTTTTTGTTGTTGTTGTATTTGTTTTTGTTTTTGTTTTTTGAGACAGGGTATCATTATGTAGCTCTTGGCTGTCCTGGGCCTCACTGTGTAGACCAGGGTGACCTTGAACTCATAGATCGGCCTGCCTCCCTCTGCTAAGATTAAAGGTGTGAGCCACTATGCCTAGTTTTCAAGACTTTTTAAAAATACTTTTAAAATACGGAATTTTAAATCTTTCATATTTTCCAAATCCCCCATAGTCCATTTGCTAAGGGAATGGATAATATTTTGATATAGCCAAATCTATTTCAAGGCTCTGCCTTTGGTACCATGCTTTAGAAAACTATCCTGATTCTAAGGACACAAGCGTTCTGATATACAGTTTATTCACAGATTCAATTTCAACACAGAACTCATTACTCCATCTAACACCCAATCTGGAATAATGCATGAACCCCACTCAGTCGCCTCTCACATATTTACCAAGTAACAACCTTTCCTTTTCATTTATTTTCAACGTTCTCTAAATGTATAGACATTTTGTCTAGTCTGGATTGTTTTTTAATTCTTTCATCTGTTCTGTGATCAAGTTCTGTACTTGAACACCACATTTAAAATCTGGTTAAGGACACTGCTAACTGCTATTATTTTAACAACACATTTTAAATCTGCTTAGGGACATTGTGTTCACTGGTGTTAATTTTTAGGACTTTTTGCTCACATATTTAGTCTTCCATCTAAACTCTAGAACACTGGTATTACACTTATTACAAATTAATCCAGGAACGATTTATACTTCCACAGTGGTGAGTTTACACAAACAGGTATGATCCCTCGGTCATGTTCCACCTTGTGACAACAAGTTAACTTTTATCTGTTTTGGAACATCTCAAATATTGTATGCTAATTTTTCCTCTGCTTGTTTGTCATCTTTTGTTATTAATTAAGTGGGATTTCCCCCTATATTTTCCTTCCTCCTGACATACAGGAAAATTACTAATGTTATTTTATACCCACACATATTCAAAGATCTTTTTTATTACTTCATTACTTTTCATTATATCTGTCTTATACTTAATCAGACCTTAATATCACAAACTGAAAGAGGTACCCAGGAATAGGGTCAGAATATACACCCTCCTCTGTCTGACTATACTCCACAAGCTAAATGTCCCAAGAACACAGAACCCATGTCTGCACAACAGGAGACTGATTTATTTACACAGCCACCAGCCCAGGAGAGGAGAGCTGTAGACAGGTGTAAAAAGGAAATGATCTCACTCCTCTCACCATCCAATCTTAAAACAGACTGCTGACCAAACTCCCAATCGCTAAATCTGCCTTACAAGTCAACACGCACATCTTCCCAAAACTTATATTTCAAAAAAGAGGTATCGTATATCAAAAATATAACCTTCTTTAAGAGGAGTTTCCCAAAATCTGGAAGAAATCACAATATGAAAATGTATTCAGTGATGAGCCATCTGGGAAGACTTTTCTGTTACGATGCTAATCTATGGCACTTCTCCTTTTTAAGGCATTTGGATACTCTTTCACGGACTCGGGATCAAAATAATACCTGCAATTGTTAATGCGGCTGGCTCTCGCCATACCGGCTTCCCTACGACTACAACATGAAGGCTGTTCACACTGTCAGGAGTGCAGAAGCCTAACAACCAACCACTCCAAACTTCCCTTTCAAAACATCAGTGTTCAAGATACACTGATACATTTCTGCATCCTATGTTTTTTTTTTTTAATGCACACACAGTGGGTGTGATGGTTCATGCCTTTAATTTCATCACTCTGAAGGCAGAGGCTGGTGGAACTTTGTGAGTTTGAGGTCAGCCTGGTCTACATAGTAAGTTCCAGCTCAGTCAGGACTACATAGAGAGGTCCTGTCCCCCTCAAAAACAGCATACACACACACACACACACACACACACACACACACACACAATTAGGAACCTGTTAGCCTGGGGTTCCTATAAGTTTACTGACAATATGGCATATGGTCATTTCTACTTAATGTATTACTGAGAACTCCCTATTTCATAATATAAAGGAAAGAATATAAATATCTAATACATGATTTAATATAATCTTCATTTCTGCATTATCTGCCAGTATAATCCCAGTAATAAGTCAATGGTATTCCTTGGTAGAAAAGCAGATCTTAAGGCTCAGTGCCCAGACACAGAGTGGGATTGATACAGCCTGTGTTCTGACTCCGTGGTGGATCTGTCACACTGGTCCACCCACTTTACATCTGACTTACTTAGCCTCTGCATCTACAAATGTTATCTATCCTACCTTCTCTCAAAGGAGTTTAAGAATCCTAAAATCTGGGCTGGAGAGATAGCTCAGAGGTTAAGAGCACTGGCTGCTCTTCCAGAGGTCCTGAGTTCAATTCCCAGCAACCACATGGTGGCTCACAACCATCTGTAATGAGATCTGGTGCCCTCCTCTGTATACATAATAAATAAATTAAAAAAAAAAAGAATCCTAAAATCTCTGAGCTACGAGGCATCCTAAAAATAAGCATTTTAACTCTTCCATTTAAAAAAACAAAGTAGTCCCTCTCAAGTACTTAAAGGAATTGTGAAAGAGAGGGGAGGGGAGGGGGAGGGGAGGGAGAGGGGGGGAAAGGAGAGCAGAGGAGAGCAGAGCAGAGCAGAGAGCAGAGGAGGAGAAGGAGAAAGCAATCAAGTTCTGATGATAAAGAACAGTTGTTACTAAGAATCAAGTTGTCTGGAAGTTTAGAAAAGACAGAACCCTAAGGTGAACCGGACAGCACTGACTTAAAAGAGAGGTGGGACAAACAGTAATAAAAACCAAAGTGACAGTACCAGGAAGCCGCCTCCTAGGAGACTAGGAACTGGCTACAATCCTGCACGGCAGGAAGGACTCCATATCCAATACCGCAGTAAATAAAAGACCAAAGTGGGGCTCTCACAACTGTAATGATCCAAATACAGCACAAATCTTCACATCAGCCGGGAAGGGCCTATCAACACCATTAACGTTACACCTTACTGAATGTCTGTCACAGCCTTAGCTGAGGCTCCAAGGAAATCTCTACCAACTACGGCCATCACCCCAAATGAGATGCTAAACTCCGTACACGAGGCCCTCAGCAGATCCGATGACTAGAGGCAGAGCAGGGCTTCACGGCTGTCTTAGGGTTTCCGTTGCTGTGATAAAACGCCATGACAGACAGCAAGTTAGAGGGAAGGGCTCCTTTCAACTTACAGCCAGTAGACAATCAGCCAGGGAGGCTGGGGCAGGAACCTGGAGGCAGGAGCTGATGCAGGGGCCATGGAGGATGCTGCTTATTGGCTTGGTCCTCACTGCTTGCTCAGCATGCTTTCTTAGAGCACTCAAGACCACTAGCTCAGGGGTGGCACCGCCCACAAGGAGCTGGGCCCTCCCACATCAATCAATCATCAGTCAAGAGGCTTGCCCCCAGGCCAGTCTGGGGGCAATGGCGTTTTCTCAGCTGAGGTTCATTTTCTCAGCTGAGGTTCCGTCTTCTAAAAGGACTCCAGCTTGCGTCCAGTTGGTATGAAACTAGCACAGCAGGACACAGCAGACCTCTCACCCCAGACCATTCTTTAGCAAGGATGAGAACAGGGCAGGTCTGGAAAGTTCAAAGATGAGCTGCAAGTTGGGGTGAGGCCGTCATTTACATAGAACTTTCAGAACCATTCCCGAATTAAAGCACACGGACAGGTTCCTTCCCTTCACCTAGCGATAGTAAATCGGCTTTCTTTGGTCTTTTTTGTTATTTTGTCTTTTTTTTTTTTTTTCCCCAGAGCTGAGGACCAAACTGAGCTAAATCCCCAACCCCAGTAAAGCGGCTTTCATGATGCGATCTCACAGGCTGACAGCCACAGATCACTCTGTGGGTTGATTGTTTCTACATGGGAAATCTGACTGGAGTGGTCCACGCAGCAGGAAGAGGGTTCCAAACACAAGTGGCTGAGCTGTCTGAACTGCGGGTCGGAAGATGTGAACCACCTGCCCTAGGCTGGCTTGTACCATGGAACTGTCCCATCCCAGGATGCTGAGAAATGGGCAGAAATACTGAAAACAACCAATACCCTCCAGCAAGAGAAAAGCAGGCTAGACTGAGGGCCACGGCAGCCAGAGTCTACGGTTCTTCGAGGTTTTTAAATCTTTTTAATAAGTAGCTTTATTGAGGTATCACTGACATAAACTGAACATGTTTAAAGTATGCAACTGGGTAAGCTTTTAAACATATATACATCCACAAGTCCACAAAATTCAGTCATGAACTCACTAGAACACTCCAAAAGTCTCCTGAGGCCTGTTGCGATCTTTGTCTCCCATCCCTGCCCAGGATACATAAATTTAAGTTTCCACAATGCTCAAGAAGTAAATTAATATGCATTCTTTGTGGTTGGGGCTCTTTCATTCTGCACACTTACTCTGTGATTCATCCACTGTGTAGACAGCACAATGTCCTTTTATTGTTGAGGGACATATTCCATTTTGGAGATACCCATTTGTTTATACATCCACCACACAACAGAGACATGCATTCTTTCCAGTTTTTAGCCATTATTTTTAAAAAAAATCTGCTCAGACCATTCCCACAAAAATCTCTGCAGGGATATATGATTCTGGGGGGAGGTATACTTGTTCATGGGTATGTCAGGCATCTCCCTCTGTCACTCCCACCTTATTTTGAGACAGGGTCTCTCACTAAACCTGGGGCTCACCAATCCACTAGTCTGGCTGGCTGGTGAGCTCCAGAGAGCTGCCAGTTTCTGCCCACTGGGACTGCAGGCTCACACTGCTGTACCCAGCTTTCTATGTGGATACTGGGACTCCAAACTCCGGTCCTCATGCTTCCACGGCAGGCATCTTTCCAACTAAGCCATCTCCCCACCATCGATCTATGATTTCTCTTCTCGTGGGTAAACAGCTAGGAAGAGAGTGGATGCAACATTTAAGTGGAGATCTCTGAGTGGGACAGTGCTGGGGTTCTAATGCAGGCCCCCCACTGGCTGGGCAACCATTCCACCAGAGCTAAATCCTCAGGCCTGGCTCTAATTTTTCAAGACACTGCCAACTGCTTTTCCCAGGTGGTTTTGCTACTCTCCACACCCACTAACACCATCCCTGAGTTCTAGGTATCCCTCGTGCCTGGCACAGGAGGCTGAATTCATTTTTGGTCATTCCTCTTGGGGTGGTTTTAATCTGTACATCCGTGATGACTAATAAAGTTGATCGACAGTTTTCACAGGCATATCTGCTGTTCTTACAACTTCAGTGAAGTGTCCTGTTCCAAACTTCTGCTCAGTTTTTAATTGTATTGTTTTCTTATTCTTAAATTTTGAGAAGTCTTTACACATTCTGGAAGTTCTTGATTACAGATATGATTTGCAACCATCTAACATCCCAGTGTTCTCACTTGTCACATTTCTATAGACTGAACTGGTTTGTTCTCCAACCAGCTCCACTGACCCTGCCCTGTCACAGTATTACACTGTCTTAGAATCAGAAAGCACTCTTTCGTTCCTTCTTCCCAAAGTTGTTTTGGCTATTCTAGGTGAATTTCAGAACCTACTCATTAATTACTATTTTTAAAAAGTTGGAGTGCATGAAATACACACAACAGTTTGGGGAAAGTCTGATATGTTTTTCAATTCTGTAGATCAAGCCTCATGCACTGAGCTACACCCCAGTCTCAGAAAGTAGATACACTGGGGCCTGGAGATTACTTTCTGCACTTCCAGAAGACCCAAGTTTGGTTCCCAGCACCCACATTGGGCTGCTCACAACTGCCTGTAACTCCAGCTCCAGAGGATTTGATGCCCTCTTCTGGCCTCCACAGGCACTGCATATATATACACAGCATATACACTGACATGGAGATATATATATATATATATATATATATATATATATATATATATATATATACACACACACATATATATATATACAAAACATACACACATGAGAGAGACAGAGAGAGAGAGAGAGAGAGAGAGAGAGAGAGAGAGAGAGAGAGAGAGCGCTTTTTTTCTGTGTAGCCCTGGCTGACTTGACTCACTCTGTAGACCAGGCTGGCCTTGAACTTGGAGCTCCACCTGTCTCTGCCTCCCAAATGCTGGGATTAAAGTCGTGTGCCACCACCACCTGGCTAAATGAACTCAACTGTATTCTTGTAGACTTTGTGTCTCATATTGCTCTCTTTGGGCATTTTTTTTTTGTCTTATTGGTCTTTTGCTTATGTATTTAGATTTTGGTTTCTGTTTTGTGGGGGGTGTTGATGAGTTTCTCGAGTTTGTTTTTGTTTCCTTAATTTTATGTGCATTGGTGTTTTGCCTACATGTATGTCTGTGTGAGGATGTCAGATCCCTTGGAACTGGACAGTTGTGACCTGTCATGTGGGTCATGGGAATTGAACCCAGGTCCTCTGGAAGAGCAGCCAGTGCTCTTAACCACTGAGCCATCTCTCCAGCCAATAAATTTTAAAAACAGATACATTAACAAAATTTCATCTTTCACTCACAATCATGGTACATCTCTCCTGAATTTTCTCAGCAATGCTTCTAATTGGGGTTTGCAAGTCTTAGCCATTTGTACCTCATGCTTGCAATGTCGTTTTAAATTTCCACCCAAAAGGTCCTAAGTTAAAAGCTGGACCCCAGTGCTTTGCGAATGTGACTTCATCAAGAATGGACTGATCCACTGGTAGATTCATAACCTGATGGCATTCCTCAAGTGTGGACTAGACCACAGAAGCAGCTCAGAGAGCACGTGTCCCCAAGGACACACATCCCAGTCACCAGGAGGTGAGCAGCTCTGCTCTTCCTCATGCCCCGACGTGATGCTACACCTCATTGTGACTCAGGAACAACACAGACTGGAACCTCTGAAACCATAAGCCAAGTTGAATGTCTCCCTTGTCTTTCTCAGGGATTTTGTTACAGTGACGAAAAGCTAAGAAACACAAGAAGAGATTTTTACATTTCAATTTCTAACTATTCAATACCAGTATACATAAATTCAGTTGTTACAAACTCTTAGGAGTTTGTCGTCAGATTTTGGTAGATTCTATCAAATTTATCACATATAAGATCATGTCCCCTGCTAACAACAACTCCTACTTCCTCCCTCCTCTTCCTCCCAGGCCCCCTACACCAGCTGGAACCTCTAGCATGCTGAATTCAGTGATGGAAGCACACATACTTACCTTGTTCCTCGCTCAGGAATAAAGCATTTCGCTTCTGCCCAGAGGGATGTTAGCTGTACGGCTGCCATAGATGCACTTTATCGGGCTAGACATTTCTTCTATTCCTAATTTAGTAGAAACTTCTGCCTGAGCTTCTCCATCAGGAACAGTGGGTTTTGTCAAAGGCATTTTCCTGAGCGAATGAAATGATCATCTGATTCTGTCCTCTGCTAACACAGCCAATCACACCAACTGGCTTTGAACTTTATACTCAACTCACATTCCTGTAGCAAACCCCACTGGACATTCTATCTTTTTACATATTTTCAGTTGTAATTTCCAAAGCTGTGAGGACTACTGTTTTCTGTCTTGTAACTGTGAATGCTGCAGCCGTTACAGAAAGAGTTGGGAGTGGCCCCCAGCTTATCTGCTTTCTGAATTGTGTAGAACTGATATCACAGTGTCATTAAATGTTTGGTTAGAATTCGCCCGGAAAGTCACATCTGCACCAGGTATTACTTTCTTGCTTGCTAATTTTTAAACTATAAATGCCATTTTTAAATGGATATAGAACTATCAACAAAATCTTTTCCTTCATGACTAAACTTTCTCAAGTTACAACTTGTAGGAACATTCTAATATCATGCCAAATTTGAAGGCATAAAATTCTTTGTATTATGAATATAAACATAATATCATATCATATATATTTATATCAAAAATAAATATGGGTATAAAATGATATCACATTATTACATTGTTAATACCTACAGAATCTGTAGTGACAGCCAACATTAATAATTCATGATGCCTTTAATCCCAGCACTCAGGAGGTAGAGGCAGGTGGATTTCTGTGAGTTTAAGGCCAGCCTGGTCTACAGAGAGAGTTCCAGGACAGCCATAGCTGCACAGAGAGACCCTGTCTCAACCACCACCCCACCAAAAAGAAAGGAAATATTTGCTCTACAGTGACCAAATAAGAGAAGAGTATAAACAGCAGGTAGAAAAGCACGCTTTTCCTGTAAATGTTAGGTTAATGGATAGAGCCAAGTGTTTGGGGCTGACATCGGAATGACCCACAAAGCTTTTCCAAGCTATCTGTGCCGAGCCTTGTTCACCCCAAAACTCTGATTCAGTAGCTCTGAATCGACCCAAAGTGTTCTGGAAAAAGCTTCCATATGACTCTGACAAACACTCTGACTCAGAACTGCCTATCTGACTGCCTGATGACTTCTCAAGTGACCCATCAAACAAAATAAGAGACAAGCATGGTGGCGCATGCCGGTTAATGCCTTCTACAGGAGACAGAGACGGGAGGAGCTCATGTCCTGAGCCAGCATGGACTACAGAGGCCTTTCTCAAAAACAATAAATGGATGGATGGATGGATGGATGGATGGATGGATGGATGGATGGATG